>JARVZY010009743.1:0-23581 GCA_030686995.1 Artemisia argyi
GAACATACAACCATCTATGCTACTATCCAATATCTATCAAAACACGACATAGATCAGATACTATGCTCTTTTCAGAACAGAGCATTAAGAACTTTCCAGCAGATTGTCATCACAGACACATCATCCATTCACCATTATATGCACCTTGACCATCTAGCTACATTTCCATCTTACCATCTTCTTATGCTCTCTCAACCAGCATCCACATTAAGCATAAGAAAGAATGGTTAATGGCTTCACTTGGCACCCATGACCTCTCCACGTTAGGGGCTATACCAGAAGTGCTACATTTCCATTTACAACAATGGCTTCACTCTAACTGGGAACACACACCCTACAGTGAGTACCAACCATTACCTCCTTGGTAGTATATAGCTTGGACCAAGTAGGTTCATCTTACACACCTCACTATTCCAAGCTTCATACACCACCCACCATGCTTACTTACCCTTCATAACTGGAAACCTACTTTATGGACCATTATCAGCTAAAAAACTAACAATCTTCCAAGATACAAGGCCATCAGTTATAGTAAGCACATAGATTTTCTCAGTGTCCAGTGTGTGGAAAACTAGAAGGGGGGTTGAATAGTTTACCGATTAAAATCTTTTTAACTTGTTAAGTTAGCTTTGAAACTTTCCGTTTGATCAAAGATATATGCACAAACACAATATATAACATGCAAGTAAATGAAAGAAACGATCAAACCACAACACGAGTATTTATCGTGGTTTGGCTACAAGGACTCTTTTTCCTTGCCCTACGTCCACGCCCCGAGTATCCAACTCGAGAGTTTCTTTCACTAGTCAACAAGCTCCTTTCACCGGCGGAGAAAACCTTACACGTCGCTTATACTTTTACCGACACAAAGCTAAATGTCGAGTTCTTTTACAAGGGCACAACCACTCCCGTTAGTTCTTTTACTAGGGTACAACAACTTCCAACACTCTTTGTATTTTGAGGACTAAAATACTAACCGATCACTATTGAAAATACACAATCAAATGAAGTGTAAACTACACAAGTCTACACAATGCTAAGCTAACAAGTCTTGCAACGTTGTGTTGAATACTTGTTACTTTTAGTAAGCTCGTGAATCTCTTTGCTACAAAAAGAAACTTCACATATAAAATGTTAAGAGGTTAGATGAAAGAATGAATGTATGTGTAAAATGTAATGTCAAGTGATGAGCCAAAATTCAACTTGTGGCTCAATATTTATAGCAAAAACCTTCTGCAGGTCTGGCGGATCAGGCGGACCCCTGAGAAGGGTTCTGCCCGTGTACCACCAGGGTACCGCCGGGCTTGCAGTTGGTTTTGCAATAAATCTTGCAAACCAAACAAGGTCTTGTCTCATAACTCCTAGCAACCAAACAATGTTACATCTCATAATAACAAGTCAAATACAAAGCTTGCAAGCAACAACAAAGTTAGTCAAACACATTTCTTTCCATAAATGCAAAATGACAAAACTTGCCATAAATGTGATGTGACAATTTCTAATTTAAGAAACAAACTTGTGTTGTGTTTTATGAAATGTAAAATGTAGCAAAAGTCAAGTCTTAAAAACTTAGATTATGTTTTGCTTAGAAACTAAAGTTTACATTTTGTCATTAACAAAACTTAGCGAAGATCGTAAAATATAAATAACGTTTTTAGGCGATATTTGTATTAACACAGTGCTAGACATGAGAAAATAGAATATAATCCATCATTTTAGTAATCATTTTGCAAGTTACTCAACAAAAAAACCTGCACATTCATGAGAGTAGATATAGTTCCATTGCAGAACCACACACCCTTATTGAATCACCTAGTAACTTGATTGTCAATAATCTTAACACATCAAGCTACTATTCCAAGCAGGAAACTTCATTTTGGTATTACTTCTCATCACAAAAACTATTATCCAAACAATTTGCAGCAACATCCTCACAAAACATTAAGATAAGATTCTTCTGTGGTAAGTTTCAAACCAAGATATAAGCTATCTACTTGATACTACTTTTTGCAGATAACATCCCATGTTCTTTCAATAAGTCTGACTGCACCACTATCCTTTACTTTTAAACACATCAGTTTAAGCTTCACAGTGTCCAAGATTGTTTTAACCACATCTTCAGCTTCTTTCTTTTCATCTCTAAAAATTATGTTGTTCCTCTCAAACCAGATACTATACACATGTAAGGAATTATTGAAGTCAGCATTTAGATACTGTTGATGGATTCTACTGATAGGTTCCTGCGGATACATATAGTTGATTCTGCTGAAGACTTGTTCCTGCTGATCTATGCATCCTGCGGATATAGTTAATTCGTGGATAGAGTTTGTTTATTTTAGGACAAGATATGTTGAATATCTTTTATTAGTTTAATGTTATTCGTTTCTTGTAAGAAAGGTTAGGGTTTCCACTAGTATAAAAGGAACCCAAGGTCATTGTATTACGTACAAGTTTCAAAACAGTTGTTAGTGAATAATAACGATCCATATAGGATCAAAGAGTTTAGCATATAGTTTGTATTTATATTCCGCAATAAATATAAGCTCACAGAGATTGTCTATTTAGTTTTACTAGTGATTACATTAGTAGACTAACGATCTATTGGCTCGAGATCTATCAAGTGTAGATCCTACAAGTGGTATCAGAGCCACAAGATAATCTCTGTAATAAAACTTACACTCAAATACCTTTTCACTCAGTACCAATGGCAGATGGAGAAACTTCTGATGTCACTCTCACAAACGCCAACACTCTCACTCAACAACTTCAACAAGTTTCTTTCTCTAACAGCAACGCCAAGTTTCCCTATCTCAGGAAGGACGAGTATGAGATTTGGGCCATGAAGATGCAAAACTGGATTGCCAGTGTCGACTTTAACCTATGGAATGTGATAGTAAATGGATTGTAAGAAACCGAAATTTTCCAAACTAATTTTAAATTACAAATGTCAATTTACCTAACCATACATGATCTTACAAAATTATTTCGGGAAGCTAACCCGCACACTGTAGCATACAGTAACTCACTACATTGATTACTTTAACAGAAAATGTGAATATTTCCTTTTCTGACTATCACTGAGTATTTTTACAGCGAGAAATATCTCGCACACAACACCACACGCGTACCGATAGAAGCCTAGTAATGACAAAAACTAAATACTGGTTATCTGGAATTAATGAACTTTGTTGTTATATTTCAATTATAAAAACGTCCTCGTAAATAACATTTTCATTCTCACGATAACTCAGAAAATCCCGAATTTAAACCGGAGCTTAACGAAACATGGGGTACACTTAAATCTATTAAAACACTCACCTTTGTTCAAAATACTCACCTTTTATTATAACTTTTACTTTTATTTAAACGAAAAAAAAGAGGAGAAAGTAAAACGTTATCTTACTCTCTCTCTCTCTCTCACTTATCCCCACACACAAAACGTTGTCTCCTTCTTCTTCACTCCTTCTGCTACGCTCCATCTCCCCGACCCCCACCTCCTGAAGAAAAATCAGGTCTGATCTGCACGATGACAACAAAACAACAAGATTGGTCCTAGCATACAGGTCTGACCTCCCTAGGACAACACAACCTACCAAAGAGATGATAAAGCAAAAGGGGGGACGACACCCATTTTTGGCCATGGCACGACTGATAACAAAGAAAGGAGATTCAACCCTTCTTGTTTTTAATTTTTTTCTTATAGCACCACTGATCCACAAGCAAACCACAACTCAAAAACAACACTTAAAAACTTCACTCAAAAATCAAAGAGAAGCTGTGATGGGATTGCTTGCTTGGATCGGTTTGGATTTAATTGTATTCGAAACTTTTTTGTCAGCCACTCTCTCTCAGTCAATCTCGTGTTGTAAGAATCTAAACCCTTGTTTTGATGTTTTCATTCGGATGTGTATATGCTTCTTTGATTTATTGAAATCTTGATTTGTTATGATATTTGTTGGTTAATAAATATGAAATTCCTTTATAAAACTCATGATTCGAATGGCATACCTTTGTGATGTTGTTTGAGTTCCTGGGTGTCGATTTGTTAAAACCATATTCTGCGAATGATATATTTTTGGTGTCGTTGTCGAATCTTGTGTGGCAACTAAAGTTTTCAAACAAGATAACTAAAACTAAAACAAAGATTAGCTCGGATTGGAAGTGCCTATTTTAGTTGGATAGTATTTGAGTGCGTCGTGTGGCTGTTGAGGCACACCCAACCGAGAGCCATATCACGAGCCCAACCAAGGTCATTGGTTGAGTCATGTCCAGAGGTCGTAAATGCTCGAGCCTTATTCCTCTTGCATCAAAATTTATCACAACCTGTTGTCCTGTTATAAAACTAATAAAACTTCCATTTTAAAAGCTTGTAACTTGATTTGGGATACATTTAATTTGTTCCTTTCTTTCCATTTGGGCGAACCCCATCAGTGGGTATTCTCTTATTGTTGTTCTTCTACATATATTTTCTTTCACCTAAATGGCAAACTTAATGCTTGGTTTACTCACTGTGGTAAAATAGTCAAGTTTGTAACATGTGTCTGCCTTTGTTTTGGTGTCTTATTTGCGAGTGTTTCTTCATGTTACTTTCGGCTGCTGTCAACTAATCACAAGCGAAATTGGTGTCAACTTTAATATCAATCCTCAGTTGGGTTCTCGTCTCCATTGCCTTAATACTCAAACCAGCGTATTACATGGCCACTTACTCTTAAAACTGCCCTTGTTAACTACTCATTTGTAAAACTGCTATACAAATGTTAGAGTGGGATAATGGGACTCATGTGTATGGCTAGGTTACAGCCCAATGGTCTAAGAGAATGTGTGTTTAACTGGGCCAACCCAACAGCTAATACAGAATGTGTGTTCGTTTGGGCCGCATATCATGAATGTCCGATATCCAACGATCTAATCTGACTCGATTTCTGACTCGTTTCACACTACTCGAGCACAAGTTTCACGTATATAACTTACAACAAGTTTATAAAAATGTACTTTGGAACTCAAGTTATATTATACACAATAATACATACAACTATAAACTTCTATACATTTAAAAATCTATAAAAATAAATAGTCAAAAACTAAACTTGTAAGCTTAAACACATCTATTAATTCATATCACCTATTTAACTTATATATATTTTGATATGTTTTTCAAAAATTTAACTTTTATATTTTATAACGGCAATTTACTTAAACATATACTTTGTAACTTATAGTTACCACGAAAAACCAAAATGTCTCCACGGGTCATGCCGAATTTTCATCAAGGGTATACACTTGATTAATACTTCAACTAAAAATGATTATTTTCCATAAATTATCTTTTCACTAATTTACTATATGCACTATAAATGTATACACTTTTCTCATTTTTTTTCTCTTTTCGACGACACTTGATAATCATTCATGATTATCTTTCTATACTTTACCTTTCGAATATTCGTCTAACGAATACTTCTCGTCATGAATACTTTACGTATGCGCTTCCAATAGCCAATCCTTGCCAACATTTACAAAAACTACTTAAACTTAGATGCTGCCACACAAGCAACAACAACACAAACATTTCAAAACTTTTAAACTTATTTAAACTTCATCGAGTCTTAAACCGAAAACTGTCAACTAAATTTGTCATACTAATCTAGGTCGTGTGTCGGTGCCGCACACTATCACTACCTGACTTTTGACTATCAGACTGCTAATTGCTAAGGTGAGTTCATGACCCATACCTTTTTGTTTTTAAACTATTTTGGGGGAGAATACATGCTCGTTTTTAACTAAACTCGACGCTTGTTTTATTTGAATGCGCAATACTTGATTGATTATTCAAATGCACCTATGTGTATATTGGTTGCATACTTGATTATTTTCTAACATACACAAGTGTTTTATAAACATGAAACACACTTTATGAACTATTGCTTTTATGCAACATACTTTATAAACTATTGCTTTTATGCAACATACTTTATGAACTATTGCTTTTATGCAACACACTTTATGAACTATTGCTTTTATGCTACCCACTTAATGAACTATTGCTTATATGCAAAACACTTTACAAATCATTGCTATTACGCAAACACTTCTATTGAATGACAATTGCTTTTATGCAAACACTTTTATGGACCACACTGAAACTTATGCTTTATTTACACTATTACGCGGATTAGCCTAAGACACTGAATCCCACAATGCCCAAACTCATGAACGGTCAATTCCTGCTGAGAAGCACGGATGCTATAAATAGATCTATTGGGGTTGACACCCCCGTTCGGTTTGGCCGGATAGGCAAACGCGAGCGTATAACATGTCGAAACACGAGTGTCACGGGATAGACACTTGCAAGGGCTTTATTTAACGTGCTTCTAGAGCATGCACACTGTCAAGCTTCGGTTGCATGAACTTAGTGCTAGCGTAATAGACTATTTTACTATGTGACATTATATTCGTTGTAATGATTACACACTGTACTCATGGTCCACAATTCTGATTTTACTGTAAGGTAAACACTATTTTCATGACATTGTGAGCAACGCAATGGACACAAACTCTTTATTGAACTCACAATACTACTGTTTTATTATTAACCTATGAACTCACCAACCTCGTGTTGACACTTTTTAGCATGTATTTTCAGGTTAAGGTGATAGCTAACTATTGAAGGCTTTGGCATGGCATGACATGGTCATAGACAACCCTGATATATATTTGGGACCACTTAAACTCTTATATGGGCCTGTATTTCTGCACTATTTTTGAATGATGTAAATTGAATATTTTTGATAATGAAAGTTATTCTAAATGGTTGAGATAAAAACCGTTCTTTGTACTTGTGTTATGATACCGATTGAGTAGCACCCCAGTAACATGTATGCTTTCGCTGGACCCGATTTTGGGGGTGTTACAGATTGGTATCAGAGCCTTGGTTATAGAGGACTGGGTATTTTTAAAACCTAGACTATAACTACCTTCATAAAAACTTGACCCTATGACCGCCACGACATTTTCTTTTAGAGTAAAGGACATATTACTAGTGTAACTGAGCTGAGTATTTCAAAATTCATTGAACCTCGGTGGAATATGGACTGATCACCTATATTCGACCAGGGACAGTGGGACATAACTTGATCACCTATGTCCGACTCAGAGGTGAATTTTGTGATACTGAGGGTAGTTATACTAGAATTATGTCCAGATTGATTTTCTACTCGATTTTTGAAAGTTTTAAAATTTCTGTGTGTACATAAACATTGTATAACATGAACATTCACATCTACACACAACACATTGGCATCATAGTACTTTTTTTTTTCTCTCTAAAATGTAATACTCTTTTATCACATCATAGTACTTTTTATTACGTTGGTATTTATTAAAAAAAAAAAAAAAAAAAAAAAAAAAAAAAAAAAAAAAAAACGTAGCAGAGGCGCGTTTTGTAAAACATCTTATATCAAAAAGCACTTCGTAAAATATGTAATTGTGCCCTTAGTTTATAGTTATTGAATTTGCCACATGTCTTGCATCTAAGGAATAGTTGAAAAAAGGTTCATTTTGCCAATGTAATTTTGCTTCGTCCTAGTTTATAAAGGTTCGGTTAAGAAATTTTCTCTTTTAAAAAGGTTCGGTTAAGAAATCTTCTCTTTTAAATAGACTACTTGAATTTATGACCAGTACTGAAAGTAGCTTTTGTTTTACCAGTCATATATACAACAAGACAATGATGTTTCCATAAATTTAGCTATAAAAACACTTCAAATTTTTGTACACACATCAATGTGGGACAACTTCTACTTTCATTTTGTCTTTTTCGTGTTTTGATCGCCTTGCTTTGAGAGAGACAATATCTTATATACGACAACTTTAATCAATCCTGACACATTTAGCTCGCTGCGAAATTCTCTTACAAAAGTTGAAAATCCTCACAAAATATTAGTTGTACATATGACGCATACACTGTATTATCAGATTCAACTATAATGTTACAACACAGAGACATTAAATAGAAAAAACAAGACCTAAACCCTAAAAGCTAAACGGACTAAACAAGTGGGCCGGGCCAATATGCCTTTATTATCTAACAAAAACAACAATAAGTGGTCACGTCAACCTCCTGAAAAAGGAAGATTTTGACCTATATTTGGGTACATGGGAATTTGGATGACATGTTATTTATGTGAGTGTTCGATCGTTACAAAAACCGCATGATGCACACCTTTGCCAAGACTAGGCGAGGGCATTATTATCTTCACAAATCATTAAAAGATACGATAATTCCAATTCTCACATCATCTTGGATGACCTTCACAACCGATCAGTTATAATTCAATCCTCGATCGATCAACATATCTATAATGGATCAACATATCTATATAAGTACGTAGTATTAGTTTTCGAGTTTGTATTTTCCATGGTGAGAGCTTTGCAACAAGATGAGATGTCGAATATGAAGTTCTAAATTAACCATCGATTCTTAAAATGGCCAAGTGAGCCACACTTGATGCAAATAGCTTGAAAAGGCAATACAATTATACAAGTGGAACTTTTCCCACATTGGTGGGTAAGCAAACTGTAAAGTACTTTATAACTAACAAATTTGAGGACTAAGTAACTTTCTTTGTTTCTCGCTCCTCCTACTTGTGAGGGTGGAGAACATTAGAAATTTTTGTTCATATTCGTATAAAAAAAACCCGTAGCAGAAGTGTGTTCTGCCTGTGTGTGAAGAAAAGAATGAGTTGTTGCACATAATTTGAGTTGCATTTTATGTGTGAAGAAAGGAATGAGTTGTTGCTTTTAATTCAAACGAAAAGATGGTTATTAATAACTTAAACAATTTACGTAATCAAACATAGGATTTGCAAACGGTAACCAAATCAGATACGGTTTCTAAAAAGATGTGAAATGCAACACGGAATCTCAAAGTACCCCGAGTTGTACACCACACCATAATAATGGTTCTATTGATTTAGATATAAACACATCAAGTTTTTCTTTAACCATCAATGTGGGACAAATTTCACTTTAAAATTTTCTAACTACCTCCGTTTTGAGAGAAAATTTTATTATCTACAAAAACTTCAATCTTGACACATTTCAGCTCGTTGATGGGTCAATGACTTTGGCTATAGATAGATTATGTACTTTGTATTAGTACTGATTTCGTCTTTAGGTCTTATTAGCTCAAAACGACAATCTAGTATTAGTTAGCGCTCTAAGAAAGACTTGTGACATCTATTTGTCTCTAATCATCAAATCTTTATTACCAACTTAATGCTTATGAAGTTAACAACACCAAGAAAACTACGAGTGATATCTAGTTGACTCAAATTCACCAAATATTATTCCTGACTAAATACATGACGCGTGTTTGTCTCTAATAACAAATGTTTGCGAACGTTCTTGTTAATAAGTTCTATGAAATCATAACTCTTAAGCTTTCCATAAGCTACATGACAAGATTTTCTAATCGACATTAGCATTTTTTCTCATGTTCAATTGTCAAAATATGATTAATGGTACCAAAACACATGAACCTTTATTTATTTGTCTATAATCACCTAACCTTTATTCTAATCATTTTTTTTTTCTTTTCTTTTCCTTTTATGTCTAATTACACGTGAAATTTTATGCAAAATTATTATTCTTGAATCAGTCGGTACTACATGTTAGAACTACCAATAAACTATGTTTTCTTCAAGGCAAAATCACAATATATTCTGAATAAATGAAGGGGGATTTATACGGACCCTCTCATAAGAGGGGTTTCGTGAGGTCCTGTGTATTGCGGGTTTGTACGGTGTGCATTGTGGTTTATACATTTTGACCTAAACCCCTTATTGTAACATCATAAAGGGTCTTAATAACATAACCCTAAAAGAAATGATATAAAATTTGTCATTCACTCATTTGCTAATCATTATCATATCTACTGAAAATGATTTTTTTTTTCTTTCTTTTTTCGTCTAAATTATAAAACAACATCAAGAAAACCCAAAACATATGCATAAACTCATGTCTATGCTAAGTTCATTAATCATTTTCAATCAACACTTTAGATTTTTCACGTCTTTTATCCTGTTAAAATATATTGAAAATTTCACGTGAACAAGCGAGTATTTGAATTCACGAGAGTGCATATTGTATTTTTCCCCCCGTTGTGTGACAATCCGTATACATTATATTCAGTCTCAAACATTATATTTGAGCCATGATCTTCAGCAGCACCAGATATTGTAGACGTGGATCCTCTTTAGAGGGTCCTGCATGTAGAACAATACCATGGTTAACAATTTCAACTCTATATACCATTTCACGTTATTTTCAGTTCCCATGAGAGAAAATATACTTGCTAGTATGCGATCTTATCCAAGTATGGGCATCAGTGTCCACAGCAGGAGTACCGATTGGAGCCAATAGTTGAGAAACCATTGTTAGTTCCTCGTTCACCATGCCTCGTCCCTCAGAACGGATGTTGCTTGATGCTTCGACAACATATGATGCAGAGATTTTATTTGAACTGGTAGAAACTACAGAACCTTGAAAAGAAGAATGCAGCTTCCGTGGTTGCTGATAAATTAAAATAAAATGTAAGCATTATCAAACATGAATGGAAATAAAACTTTCAATGTAATTGATATATAAAAAGAAACCTTTGTAACACGTGACTTTGCCTTGATTTCTTTTTCTCTTTGTTCGCATCGATCATTCAACATTTTTCGTTCTGACCTCACCTCTATGAAGTCATCTTCATCACTTGGGCATTTGATGCCTCACGTACAACACCACATTGCAAAGGTGCATCAACATCCTCTTCCGGAATATTCCTCTTTAGGTTGACTTCAATAGAAGATGAGGTCGACTGAGTTCTCGTTCTTCCAGTTTCTTTTCCTTACTATTTATAGTGTTTAGATGCCAAATAGAGTACAACAATCTCCTAATAAGGTAAAAGGAGTAAAGCATGGTTTGTAACATGAATCCTAACCAACATGGGTTTCTAACTATGAGGGGTTGAGCCATTATCCAACCTGACCATTTTTGCCACAATACCACCTACTTAAGGCTGACAACTATGCTAGATTTAAGAAAGGAAATAACATGGTCTTGCAATTGGAAGAAACACTGATTCATGTACTGGAATTAGGTTAATCAAGTAACATGATTTACATGTAGCATATGCTTATACTGGCTTTATAATCACACTCACATATTCACAAAACAATCTAATAAAAGAGTAATCGAATATAACAAAAGGCGAAATCCAAAGTATAAAGGCAAACTGAATACAATAAAGTCTTTATTTGAATATTCATACCTGTACTTTTCTGGTAAAGCCTGACTACCAGAGGTCGCTCATAGTTTCTGTAGCATCATTAGCTTCTCCTTTCAAATTCTCAGTATCCATAATCTTGTTTAAACCCACATGGTGTGGGATCCCTTACAAAGTGACAAAATTTTAAAAAGGCTAAAAAGTAATCTCCATGCGACACATGTCCTCCCATACTAAATATTCAAAAAATCGCGTCAGGGGCAAAGTCGTAATTTTACACGTTTTTTAGTTTTTCACCTCAATTTTCAAACGCACATATCTCTTAAACGACAAACTTTTAGAAAAAACCGATTTCACCATAATTTTTAAAATTTAATCCTCTTTAATTTGGTATAAATCTTGTTAAATATTTCGATTTTTTTTTTAACATATCAAATGGGTCTTGATTTTCTTGATTTTTTTGTCATTTTCGGCTCTATTTTGTACCCTCATAATTGCCGAATCGTGAAAAATTTAAAACATAAAAGTTTTAGATTTTGATTCACTCTTTACAAAGGTTTTTGAATCAATCAAATCCGATATCATATGAGTAAGATATCACACGTTAAAGTTGACGTTTTACTCATATTTGTTGCACACAAGGTGTTTGATGAAATGTCTAGCTTAAATTTTTAGTATTAAAATTGCGTTAGATGCACTAATTTTTGTATCACGGCGCATCATTAATCATTTTAGTAATGCAAGATTCATTGTTACACCTTCATTGTTACTAAGTAAACCATTACATACTGATGAACAAACATTACATACTGATATTGTTACTAAGTAAACCATTACATACTCATATTGTTACACCTTCATTGAAGGTTCATCAGATTTTGAACAAACATTACATACTGATGAACATACCTTTTATCGATAATAACTGATGAACAAAATAGTGACTATGAATAAAGTAATCTGACACTCGGAAATAACTTATTAAGAAAAACATGATGAGCAATAAATGACTAAATGATAAACAAAACAATAATTGTTGAACGAAACAGTGAATGATGAACAAAACGACCTAATACTGAAACAATAATTGATGATCAAAATTTGATGATATAAAAACAAGATGAACAACTGACACTAACTGATGAACCAATAAATAAACTCATGAACAAAACAACCTAATACTGAACAATAACTGATGAACATAATTTGATGATAAAAAACAACATGAACAATTGACACTAACTGATGAACAAATCAATAACTGATGAACAATAAGTTAACAATCATAACTTATACTAACTGATGAACAAAATTAGTGATGAAAAATAACTGATGAACATATTTCTCCAACATTCTGTATTTCTTCTCCAACATCCTATATTTCTTCTTATTTAGCATTCTGCTTTTCTTCTTCTTCAACATCCTGTTTTTCTTCTTTTCCAACATCTTGTTCTTCTTCTTCTTATTCTTCTTCTTATCATTCTGTAGCTAAGTTTTAGATAAGCTGCAAAAAACATAAGCCCAAAACTAAGTAAGCCCCAAGCCAACTAAATAAGTTGAAACAAACTACCCCTAACATAAAAGTACTGATGAACCTATTTTCAAATAACTGATGATCAAACCCATTAGCAATAACTGATGAACCTATTTTCAAATAACTGATGATCAAACCCACTAGCAATAACTGATGAACCTATTTTCAATAACTGATGAACCTACTTTCAAATAATTGATAATTAAACGTACTAGCAATAACTGATGACCTATTTTCAAATAACTGATGATCAAATGCACTATCAATAACTCATGAACCTACTTTCAAATAATTTTTTCGAAAAAAAAAACGATTTTTTTTCATCAATTCATAATACATCATACGCTTGTATGTTCATCGGTTCATCATAAGCTTATATGTTCATCAGCTCATAACATAATAAAACTGGTGAACATATAGTAACTGATGAACCTATTTTTACATAACTGATGAACCTATTTTTAAATAACTGATGAACCTATTTTCAAATAACTGATTATCAAACGCATTAGCAATAACTGATGAACCTATTTTTCAAATAACTGATTATCAAACGCATTAGCAATAACTGATGAACACTATTAATAACTAATGAACACTATCAATAATTGATGAACAAAACCACATAATACTAAATCAATAACTGATGAACACTATTAATAACTAATGAACACTAATGAACAAAACCACAAAATACTAAATCAATAACTAATGAACAAAATCACATAATACTAAATCAATAACTGATGAACAAAACAACCTAATACTAACTGATGAACACTATCAATAACTGATGAACAAAACTACATAATACTAAATCAATAACTGATAAACACTATTAATAACTGATGAACACTGTCAATAACTGTTGAACACTATTAATAACTGATGAACACTATCAATAACTGATGAATAAAACCACATAATACTAAATCAATAACCGATGAACACTATTAATAACTTATGAACACTATTCATAACTTATGAACACTATTAGTAACTGATGAACAAAACCACATAATACTAAATCAATAACTGATGAACAAAATCACACAATACTAAATCAATAACTGATGAACAAAACAACCTAACACTAACTGATGAACACTATCAATAACTTATGAACAAAATCACACAATACTAAATCAAAACAAAACAACCTAACACTAATTGATGAACACTATCAATAACTGATGAAAAAAACAACCTCATACTAAACTATAACCGATCAACACATTAATTCTAAAAAATTACATTTTTCTCCTTCATTTTCATTTGTTGTTTTAATCCAAATTTTTTATCAAATAAGTTCTAAAATAAAATAAAATACCATGGTTTTAATCCTAATAAAATAAAACCCATGGTTTTAATCTTAATTTTTTTTTTTTAGTTAAATCAAATTTAAGTGAAGAAACTAAAATAAAAACATAAATAATGAGCTTACCATTTGTTTTCATCTTTTTTGAGCACAAATTTCTCGGTTTTAATCGCTAAATTTGATCGGAATGAAACCCTAGATCGAACCCCATATTTTGAACGGCAAGAAACCCTAGATAAATCCCAAATTATGATCGGAATTTAACCCTAGATATATCCCCAAATTTTGATGGGATTTAGAGAAAGAAATAGTTCTAAGAAGTTTGCAGAATAGAAATGATAGAATGATATGGTGGAAAGAGAGAGGTGATTAAATGTATTGGATTTGTTTATTTACATTTTTACCCCTTCTACAAAGTACACGCATGTGTTTTTACCCTTTTTAAATCCCGACCGTGGGATTGTTTGGTAGGGTGATCTGACGGTTTAAATTACTTTTTACGCTTTTTAAACTATGTTCCCTTTTCAGCCGATCGCAACTCAAACCCACATGGCCACTTTACACACAACAACATTAACATCTTTATTGGCATTAATATCATTCCCCTAGAAGGGTATTTTACCTTTAAAGTATAGTTTACAAAATAACCACTAATTAAAGTATTCAACGATTAAATAATTTAAAATTAATTGCCTCTATAAATAACATGCCAATATGATGTACAATTTTTTGGGATGTACTCTCTTTGATCGATAAATAAAAAAATCATTAGAGTTGTTCGATGGAGACGTTGTCGCATACTGGAATCATTATCAATTTAGTAGATGAATAAATCAGGTTTGATGGACGATTAATGATTTGGGTGTTCGCATTAGGTTTTTTTAATAGTAGATTTGTTCAATGATTTGATTATTTTTAATTTAGGGTTTTGCAAATGTTTATGTGTGGATCAATGAGAAGAGATCGAGTTTGATTGATGAGGTAGGAATTTGGGAATTTTGGGACTTAGGGGGGTGGCAACCTTGCGGTTTTGGTGGTTCGGCAAGGGTTGCCGATCGGCAACTTGGATTGCCAGTCAATCGGCAAGCAAATTTCAGCACCTCATACGGTAGTTTCTACCGAATCGGTGGGGATTGTTTCAAGAAAAAGATGACCGTTTGACATTTAATATTTTGGAGCGTGTATGGCTTTGAAAAAAAAAAAAAAAAAAAAAAAAAAAAAAAAAAAAAAAATCCCTATAAATAACTACATACAACATATTGTTGCATCCACAAAAAAAAACTCACAAATCAAATCAAAAAAACAATACACAATTTATTTAACCATGCCAATGTCTTCTTCCTCATCGGACGAGATCATTATTCCCCCGGATTCGTCCGAAGAATGGTTATCCGAAAGTACGTTTGAAACCTTTTTAGCCGCAATCGAAGGTCTTGAAGACACGGCTAGCTCTACCGACACCCTTGGTTATGTCCAACGTTTTCGTGAAAAAGCATTAGAAACTCTATTGAATGATTATTTTGTTGAACAACCAAAGTTTAACGAAAGCGTTTTTCGTGATCGTTTTCGTATGAGTAAAAATTTGTTTTTAAAAATTGTTGATGATATTGAAGCCCAATTCGAATGGTTTCAACCGGGTCAAGACGTGATGGGCCAAAATAGTTTCACGCCATTACAAAAATATACATCCGCCATTCGACAACTCGCAACGGGTGAACCTCCGGATAGATTTGATGACTATCTAAACATGGCACGAAGAACGTCAGGTTGTTATTTTAATTAAATTATTTCGTTATTAATTTTTTTAATATTTCGTTATTATTTTTCTTTTGTTTAAATTGTTTTCGTTATTATTTTTTTTATAATAGTTTAGTTATTATTTTTTCATTATATATTTCGTTATTATTTTTTTTTTTTATTAAAAGTTGTCATTTTATTTTAGGAGAATGCCTTGATAAATTTTGCGATGCGATTATAAAGTTATATGGTCGAGAGTTCTTATGTAGGCCTACAAGCCATGACGTAGCATGCTTATTCAATGTACATGAAGAAAAACATCATATTCCGGGAATGCTTGGTAGCATTGATTGTACGCATTTTGTTTGGCGCAATTGTCATAGACACTTAAGAGGCCAATATAAGAGAGGTGATCACCAATACCCGACTATTATGCTTGAAGCGACTGCTTCATATCATTTGTGGATTTGGCATTCGTTTTTTGGTTCTCCCGGTTCAAACAACGATATAAATGTTTTGAATCAGTCTCCATTGTATGTTAATGAAAGAAATGGAACGGCACCAAACAGTTCACTTTTATTGGGTGGAAGGCTTTACAAACGTGGATACTATCTTACCGATGGAATCTATCCTAAGTATTCAACATTTGTTAAAGCATATCCGTATCCCACTGACCCAATGGAAAAGAGATTCAAGAAACTACAAGAGTCTGCAAGAAAGGATATCGAACGAGCATTTGGTCGTCTAAAAGGAAAATGGATGATTCTCAGTCGTCCTCTTCGAGCTATGTCAGTTCAAAAGATTCGCCAACTGGTTTATACGTGCATTATATTGTGCAATATGATTTTGAAAAACGATGGTATGGCAATATCACCGGTTCATATAATGGATCCGCCGGTAACTCCAGTTTATGATGATACTGTGCTACATGAGTTACTCGACGAAGATATCCATAATTAATACAAATTTAATGCTTGCCATTAGGCAAGATTGCCGCTAAAAAATGAAGATTAGGCAAGATTAGGCAAAAAATTAGTTGGACAACTATGATTGGTTGTTTGCTTTAAAATATGAGGAAAGGTGTGACAAGGTTACCACCCCCCCCCCCCCCCCCCCCCCCCTTATGGATTTTTAAGGGCAATGATACTGAATTTTAAGTTTCAGCCCAAAACTTTGAAAAACTTGCTCCGCCCTTTTTAAGTTGTTTTTTTTTGTTTTTTTTTTTTTTTTTTTTTTTTTTTTTTTTTTTTAGTTTTTGACACGCATATTTTTGTAACTTTTTTTCAATGATTATAAATCAAATTCGATTTTTTATAAAATATGGATAAATTTAGAAGTATTTAGGGTTTTCTTTTTCAATATTTTCTTAAAAGTTTTTAATAATAAATCTATTATTACTTAATAAAGTATGATTTGTTTTTTTGAAATGAAAAAGTCCCCACTTGGAGTTTTGTTTTATTATATAAAAGATAGTGGTATATGGTTTTTGAATGGGGTATTTTGATTTGATTTAATTTTGGGTTTTGATTTAATTTGTAGTTGATTGTGATTTTATAAAAGATGGTGAATAGAAGAAGACGGTGGTTGACTGTTGGGTAGTATATAGTGGGAGATGAAGATGAATAAAAAGAGAAGAAATTAAAAATGAAAAGGAAATGACCGAAATACCTTTACGTGGGTATCACCTTTTGCCACCTAACGAAAGTTAGTAAGCACCGTTAGAGTGAAGGACCAACGATACATAACGTTTCACACTTAAGGACAGATGGTGCATTTTTTTCGGTCAAAGGATGAAACTCGTTGGTCAACGCAAACCACAAGGACGAACGGTGTAGTTTACTCTAAAAAGATATATTCATATATATGATGGGATTTCTTTTTCGATATACCTCATTCAGTATAAATATCATTTCTCCAAACTATATCTCCACGTTCGACTTATAAACCTCTTAAAACGATTTTAAAACTTTGGTCGAGTTTTTGCTAGAAGCAAGAAATCCAGTTCAAGGTTGAATCAAGACAAGTGACGATTTCAGGTAAATACGTATCTCATGTTTGAAACTATATAATGTTTCATCCTAGAATTTTGTCAGCTAGATAGAAAGTAGAGCTTAGTTAGGCCACTTAAGAAAAAACGTTACTAATTCAATGGCAAAGATACTATTGTTCAGTGTTGCATGTTGTATTTGAAAAAAAAAAAAAAAAAAAAAAAAAAAAAAAAAAAAAAAAAAAAAAAGTGCATTGCTATTTAGTGGACCGCATGACTATCATGACTATTAGGATTGTTTTGAGACCTCGACGTGAGTGTAAAGGTTTTCTTTTATAAAACATGATATGAATTATAAGTGTAAGTTTTCTTGTTATTTAGGCTAAAAAAGACCAAAAGAAAAATAATAAGGATAAGGAACTTAGCAAAGATGGTTAATATGGTTTTAATGAATCATGGGCATGTCTTGTTAGGAATGCATTTAAGGGGTGTTTGTATTAGCTAATTAATGATAAGTGGGCTTATTATAAGCTCCTTTTTCTCCAGCTTGTAGGCTTATCCAGTTGAGTTTATGAACTTAGATAAATCATAATCTCGATCAACTTGGTAAGCTCATAAGCCAAAAAATTTAAATTATGAGCTTTTCAAAATTTACATAAGCTCATAAACTTACCTAATAAGCTAAGACAAATGCCCCCTTAGTATTATGTTTGTAGGTAAATATTATGAATTGTGAATTGTATATCTCCATTAATTAGAAACGTGGTATATAAATACCAATACAAAGAGTATTCTAGAGCATGGGCCTTGACCCGTACAAATACATGTGGGCTTAGCTAATACTATACGACTAAAAATGTTATGATAAATTCCATGTAAAATCTCATGAAAGTAGGACAAAGAAGGGTTTTGATGAACCATGCATGCATGCGGTCACGCCAAAAAAGAAAGAACTATATAACTATACACGGGGACTGAGCCAAGGGGTTCCCGTGGATGCCCGGGCACCCATGGATTTTTCAATGTAGTGTTAAAGTTTGCAAAAAACATTGATTTTTCCTAAAGCCATCTTAAATGCACCCGGTCCGTCAAAAACTCAAAATATGTTTCTAGTATTAGTGTTTAATTTTTTTTGTGCACCCGGTCATATTTAGTTCTGGTTCCGTCCCGACTATACAAGTAGTTTGATATTTTCTTGCAAAATGTTAGATAACTGATAATGCTGAAACTCGTACTTTATGCAAGTTTTTAAATATATATTTGGGGTGTTACAACTTAAGTAACCATCTTCCAATGGAACTAGAGCAGGTGCCAGTAAGATAGAAGTAATAAAGTAGCAAATAAAGAAGCCGCAATGGCAGAACTTGATCTTCTTGCTGCCAACTATGGTGACATTCCTATCACAGAACTTCAATCAAAGGTGGTTACTAGTCGTGTATGGACCAAGGTTAGCTATGTAACAGAAGATCTTATAGATCAACTAGTGTTACTTAGAGGACATGTGCATGAGATTCGTGCTTTTGGTGAGAATTTGGCGTTTTTGACGGTGAGAGAAGGGGATTCTACGGTGCAGTGTGTAGTGAGAGTTGATGCTAACGATGGTGTTAGTGCTCAAATGGTCAAGTATGCTACCGGCATTACTAGACAGTCGTGTGTTGATGTTGAAGGAATTGTTCAGTTTCCGACTATGCCAATTACTGGCGCATCTCAGCAGGTGAATGCAAGCTCTTTAAGTAGTATTTGATGTGCATTATACTGTTTCTATCTCGTCATAAAGAGTTGATGGCAAATTTCAAGAAAAGTTATCATTCCGTCATACATATATGTCAAAAATATATACATTTACTTTTTATTTGTATCTTTTAGGTTGAATTACAAGTGAGGAAGATTCATTGTGTAAGCAGGGCTGCTATTAGGCTTCCTATAACTTTTGAGGATGCGTCTAGAAGTGAAGTTGAATTTGAGAATTCGGAGGTATAGTGTCATTTATTTAAGCTGAATTTTGTAAAGTTTGTCCCATTTTGGATATTATAATGGTTATTATCACTGTTACGCAGGTAGGAAAACGACCTGTTCGCGTTAATAGGGTTTTGCATGTGCGAACATCAGCAAATAGAGCAATTTCTAGACTTGCATCCCAAGTGACAAATGTATGACTTCTTGCTTACATTTACCTGTGACGTTTAAGTTTTACTGTTTTACATCCTTTGTAGATATGTATACCTTTATAAGATAGATAATCAAGTGAACTATGCATGAATCTCTAATTTATTGTAAATTCAAGGTTCATTTAATTAGCCATATGATGATTTTTCTGCAGATATTTAGGCAGTTTTTGTTGAATAAACGTTTTCTCGAGATCTTGCCTCCAAAGTTAAAAGCAGGCACTAGTCAAGGTGGATCATCTCAGTTTCACAATCAAATGGTGATTTGTGGTGATTTGGAACGTTTATTCGTGGTTGCTCCTGTTTTTAAAGCTGAAGGTTCCTATATGTGTGAAGATGCATGTCTTGATGTTGAAATGGAAATTATGGAGAGTTATTCTGAGGTATATATAAAAAACTTATGATAATAATAGTATTCAAACGTCTTAAGAAAAATCTGATGAATGGATTGGTTTGAATAGGTGATGGATATCGTGGACAGCCTCTTTGTTGAAATGTTTGACAAGCTGAATGAAACATGCCAAAAAGAGTTAGAAGCTATCAGGAAGCAGTATCCCTTCAAGCCCTTGAAAGTAATTATCAAATCCCTTTTCCTCTTGTTCGTGTAATAAAATGATTCTAAATATGATGTTCACGTCTTAATGTTGATGTTATTCAATGTGCAGTACTTGCAGAAGACCTTGAGACTTACTTTTGAAGAAGGGGTCCAAATGCTAAAGGTTCGTAAAAGTAATTATATATGGATGGGTCGATTTTAGCTATGTTTTTTTACGAGTCAAAGGAGTTGATCAAAAAGCTTAGTAAAAAGTAAATGGGTCAAAAGTGTTACTTTTATCATGCACAACCATTTAGCCATGTGACGTGAACTAGTTATAGTGTAACAAATCCCGTTTTGGCGCCTGCCCCAATCATCTAAATTAGCTCATTTGCCACTTGTAAGTATAGATTTGGTCATCGAGTCCCTGAATAATGTTAAATATTCTGTTGTTGCATACTGAAACATGATCCAATAGGAGGCTGGAGTTGAGGTTGATCAGCTGGGGGACCTTAGCACAGAATCAGAAAGAACATTAGGCAAACTCGTATTGGAAAAGTAAGTGCACACTCTCCAAGTTTTACTTTACCGTTAGTCGTAGAATTTTCTTTGATAAATTTATTTTTACATTGCCATATTGATATTAGGTATGGAACCGAATTCTATATACTGCACCGCTACCCTTTGGCAGTTCGACCTTTCTTTACAATGCCTAGTTATGGCAAGGGGGCTTATAGCAACTCGTTTGATGCTTTTATGAGAGGTGAGCCAGTATATGTCATCTAAAGTTTCTATGAATGAGTGAGTGACCATGTTCGTTTTTGGATCTTAAATCTATTTCCGCATTTTGTTCAGGAGAGAAGATTATTTCAGGATCCCAGCGTATACATGTACCTGAACTTCTGGAATCACGTGCAAAAGAATGTGGGATTGATGTGAAAACGATATCAGAATATATTGATGCCTTCAGGAACATATATTTTTTGATGCAGTAATATGTATAAGTTGGGTAACAGGTCAAAACGATAATAATCTTAAACTTTGTATAAAAACAGTTTCGGAGCTTGTATATATAAAAACGGATTTGGGTGATTTTAACTCGTTAGACTTGTTCTTCTTTTAGTTAATCTTTTTAGCTTGACCCATTTTCTTACTAAACGGGTCGTAATTGGCTTCTATGCTTTGGTTATAAAACTGTTGCTATTTTCTTTGAAGGTATTGTGCGCCACCACATGGTGGGTTTGGAGCTGGACTGGAACGTATTTTGATGCTCTTCTGTGGCTGTCAAAACATACGCCAAACATCACTTTTCCTTGGTGACCCACGACTCAGTTCATATCTTTAATTTCAGTTCGACCATTGACAAGGTTCAAAGAAAGGGTGTGAAACCTGCTGTTTTTGGTTCTAAATCCCTACATTATGATATCTCCTGAAGGGTGAATCCGGTCTTATTACTAATTTACTTTTTATTATTATTATTATTATTATTATTATTATTATTATTATTATTATTATTATTTTTTAGTTTTGTTATACATGATCTAAAATCTATAAATGCCACAATACATTGTTGAAACAAAGAACCTACGCACTTTATACATGTGATGTTCAATACTTCAATGGCAGCGCCATAGATTTTGTTTTGCTTTTTGTTCAACAATTTGGATGCACGCCATAATTTTGTGTATATATCGCTAATGTCAAAGTAATTAATATGTAATCACATAATAACCGTAACGCATGCACTACTTAACTTCAAAATCCAGAATATGCAAACAATGACGACCCTGGACTAGACAGTAACAGACTGGTTCAGTTCGGTTTAGAACAGATTCTGTCGCAGAACTGAGTTTTATCAATTAATCATGAAGGGAATGTTTAATGAAGGTAAAATTTCACATATTACGATATTAAGATAAATGTTCGTAGATCACAAGTCGGACAGGTAAAAGTACTAAATAAGCCCGAATTGTCAACATGTCAACCCGTACTCCAAACTGTCCAACACGATTTTTTTTTGAATGGCAATTATTTTCACACCTTAAAACCTATTATAAGCATATAACACATACAAAAGATACTATTGAATTAGCAAATGCTACAAGGACTTAAGTATCAAGGTTAAACTACAAATGGTTCCTCAATGATCTAATCATTTGAGTAAACGTTGAATTTGCTTTTTATTTCTGGAGCCGAAGCTTTTGCAGCTACTTCACATTCAAAGTATGAATATCTTCTTCAATAGATTGTAGTCGTTTATGTTAGACAATTAATATTGGGTGTTTAGGCCCGTTGGCCCATATCGTATCTTATATATTCATTCACATGTACCGAACTTAATTATTAAATACATACGTTTCACATAAACTTTCATGGTATCACAGCCTAACTTCGATCCACATCAAACCTAACCCTATTTTTTTTCCAGTCGCTTTGCTTTCAAGGTTATTGTTTGTCGACCGTGTGTGTTGTCGACCGTGTGTGTTTGTTTGTCGACCTCTGAGTTGTTGACCACGTTTCCAGGTTTCTCTTAGTTGATTGTTGGTTACAGTTGTGACGAGTCGACTTGTTGCTATTTTCATTGGTTGCTCGTTGATGTCCAAGTTGCTGCTTGTGGATTCCTAATAGTAACAGTTAAGGATTCCTTATTAAATTGGTTGTTTTGGACGCTAGTGGAGGATTCATTATTAATTTGTGAATTCATTATTAAATTGTGCATTGGACGCTAGTGAATTTGAACTTGAGTATTGGATATTTTATTCCTTTTCGATTTCCAGGTTTGTTAACTTTAGACTTTTGGTTTTTGTTCGTGATTGGACTTTGTTACTTTGGAATTTGGTTACAGTTGACTGCCATCTATAAACCATAAACCATCCCCACCTGTTTCAAACATGACTATGGATACGCCTCCCTCCGCACCGGTTCTCACCTTATCGGATAAACTTATGGCTATGAATCACCTAACCACTTTTGTTCCCATCAAACTTGATGTTAATGAGATGAATTACTCCCAATGGGTGTATTATTTTTCTCACC
>JARVZY010009745.1:0-23550 GCA_030686995.1 Artemisia argyi
CTTACATTTTCGTTCGTTTTCATACGTTTTCGTCCGTTTTCATATGTTTTCGTTCGTTTTAATACATTTTCGACCATTTTCTTTCGTTTTCGTCCATTTCTAATACGTCTTCGTCTGTTTTCGGACAAGTTTTTACGCTTTCATACGTTTTCGTCCGTTTTCATACATATTCGCCCATTTTCTTATGTTTTCGTTCGTTTTCATATGTTTTCGTCCATTTTCATCAATTTTCTTTCGTTTTCGTCCATTTTCTTTCGTTTTCGTCCATTTTGCAAACGTTTTCGTCCTTTTCATACATGTTTTTACACTTTCATACGTTTTCTTCCATTTTCCTACATTTTCGTTCGTTTTCTTACGTTTTCGTTCATTTTTTCATTCGTTTTCGTCCGTCTTTAAATATTTTTAGCAATTTTCATACGTTTTCATATGTTTCTAAATATCACAAGTGATATTCTGAATATCACAAATTATATTCTGAATATCACAAGTGATATTCTGTGATATTCAGAATATCACAATTGATATTTTGTGATATTGAGAATATCACAAGTGATATTCTGAATATCACAAGCGATTTTCTGTTATATGCAGAATATCACGAGTGATACTATGAGTACCACAATGATATTCTGGATATCATAAGTAATATTTTGTGATATTCAGAGTATCACAAGTGATATTCCGAATATAATAAGTGATTTTCTGAATTTGACAAGTGATATTCAACAAATGTTTTGTAACATGAAAATCACATGTGATATTCAGAAAACCACAAATGATAGATATTCAGAAAATCACAATTTATATTTAGAATATCACCATTGATATTCAGAAAAACACAAGTGAAATTTTGAATATCAATTGTGATATTCAGAAACGTTTTCGTCCGTTTTCATCCGTAATCTTTTGTTTTCGTCCATTTTTTATACGTTTTTGTCCGTTTTCATACGTGCTTTTACGCTTTTATACGTTTTGTCTGTTTTCATAGGTATTCGTCCGTTTTCTTACATTTTCGTCCATTTTCTTACGTTTCTGAATATCACAAGTGATATTCAGTGGTCCTAGAATATCACTTGTGATTTTCTGAATATCGCTTGTGATATTTTGAATAGCACTTGTGATTTTCTTATGCTTTCGTCTGTTTTCATACTTTGTCCATTTTCATACGTATTAGTCCATTTTTTTACGTTTTCGTCCGTTTTTATACGTTTCTGAATATCACAAATGATATTCAAAATATCACTTGTGATTTTCTGAATATCTATCACTTGTGATTTTCATGTTACAAAAAATTTGTTAAAAATCACTTGTCAAATTCAGAAAATTACTTATGATATTCAGAATATCACTTGTGATACTTTGTATATCACATAATATTACTTATAATATCCAGAATATCATTTGTTGTACTCATAGTATCAATTGTGATATTCTCCATATCACAGAAAATCACTTGTGATATTCAGAATATCACTTGTGATATTCAGAATATCACTTGTGATATTCAGAATATCACTTGTGATATTCAGAATATCACATAATATCACTTGTGATATTCAGAATATAACTTGTGATATTTAGAATATCACAAAATATCACTTGTGATATTCACAAGTGATTTTTTGTGTTTTCTTTTGTTTTCGTCCGTTTTTATACGTTTCTGAATATCACAAATGATATTCAGAATATCACATGTGTTTTTCTGAATATCAATGGTGATATTCCAAATATCACTTGTGATTTTCTGAATATCTATCACTTGTGATTTTCTGAATATCACTTGTGATTTTCATGTTAAAAAACATTTGTTGAAATCACTTGTCAAATTCAGAAAATCACTTATAATATTCAGAATATCACAAGTGATATTCAGAATATTACATGTGATATTTTGAATATCACATGTGATATTCTGAATATCACAAGTGATTTTCAGAATATCACAAGTGATATTCTGAGTACCACATGTGATATTCTGAATATCATATCTTATACTCTGAATATCACAAGTGATTTTCTGAATATCACAAGTGATTTTCTGAATATCACAAGTGATTTTCAACTAATGTTTTGTAACATAAAAATCACTAGTGATATTCAGAAAACCACAAGTGATAGATATTTAGAGAATCACAAGTGATATTCAGAATATCACAAGTGCTATTTAGAATATCACAAGTGATTTTCAGAATATCACTGAATATCAATTGTAATATTCAAAAACGTATGGTAAACGTAAGAAAATGAATGAAAACATAAGAAAATCACAAGTGATATTACTAAATATTCAGAAACCTAAGAAAACGGACGAAAATGTAAAGAAATTGACGAATACGTATGTAAAATGGACAAAAATGTATGAAAGCGTAAAATCATGTATGAAAACGGACAAAAACATATGAAAAAAGGATGAAAATAAAGGAAAATGGATTAAAACGGACAAAAACGTATGAAAAAGAATAAAAACGAACGAAATCGGACGAAAACGTATGTAAATGGACGAAAATGGGCGAAAACGTAAGAAAACAGACGAAAACGTATGAAACAGACGAAAATGTATGAAAGCGTAAAAACACATCTAAAAACGGACGAAAACGTATGAAAAATAGATGAAAACGGACGAAAACGAATGAAAACGTATGAAAACGAACGAAAACATAAGAAAATTGGCGAAAACGTATGAAAAGGGTCGTAGACGGGTACAAACGTAAGAAAACGGACAAAAACGTATGAAAACGGACAAAAACGTCAAAAAATGGCGAAAACGTAAAAACGGACGAAAACGTATATAAATGAACGAAAATAGATGAAAATGTAAAAAAACGGACGAAAACATTTGAAAAGAGACGGAAACATAAAAAAATAGATGCAAATATTTGAAAACGGACGAAAACGTATGAAAACGGACAAAAACGTATATAAACGTATGAAAACGGACAAAAACGTATGAAAACGAATGAAAATGTATAAAAACGAATGAAAACGTTTGAAAACGGATGAAAACGTGTAAAAAAGGACGAAAACGTTTGAAAGTAGACGAAAGCGTAAAAATACGAAGGAAAACGTTTGAAAGTAGACGAAAGCGTAAAAAAACGAAGGAAAACGTTTGAAAACAGATGAAAACGTATGAAATAGAAAAGAAAAAACGTTAATTATTAAAAAAAAAAATGAATTAAACAAAAGACAAAAAAAAAAGGACGTGAACTTGAAAAAAAGAAGTGAAAAAAGTTGAATTACAAAAAAAACAACAAAAAATGAAAATAAAAAACGTTAAGTAGAAAACATGGAAAAAAAAAAGAAAAAAAAAAAAAAAAAGAAGAAAAAAGACAAAGAAAAAGGAGGATAAAACATGGACTTAGGTTTTCATATTTAATTTTAGGTTAATCCCACCATTAGATCAAACTAGATGGATGATGAGGATTTGTTCATTGGTATGCACCAAAATAAGGGTATGCAATTGAATTTTACTCTAACATGTATTCATAAGAGAAGAAAGATTGTTCAAAGACTGTTTTTTTGCATTTATATCGAAGCATATCAAACCAAAGATAGTCAATATTGTTGATAGAGGTGGCAATTTGAGTCCAAAATAAAAAAAATGGACTAAATGGGTAAATTTTTAAAAGATTTGAGTACGTTTGGCCCCCCTCTTTTTTTTTTAAATGGGCATATATTGCCTATTTAGAAATTAAATGGGCAAAATGGGCACATGTTTTTCTCTCGTATTAAATTGTTTTTAATGAAAAACTTATGAATATAATATATTTAGTTACTTAAATATAAATGAGGTGTTACGTTTGAGGAATTTTTTTTGTTGTTTTAGGTCTTTTTTAAGACGATTCGTATAACATGCGCCCGTTTGGCCCGCGCCTGTTTTGCCCATAGTCCATTTAGACCGTAGACCGTTTAGCCCGTAGCCCGTGCCCGCCCGGTCCGCCCGTTTTGCCACCTCTAATTGTTGAGTTCAGGATTACGATATTGTGACATAGTTTTGTTGAAATCCAGTTTATTATTAATAATATTAATCAGTTCAACATTTTGCGCTAAACCATTTACATACTACTCAATTACTGTATGGATTACGTCTATAATTTTAATCAACTATTGCCTTCAACTTGGTATAAATTTCTACATTTCTTTTGCGTTTGAAGCTTAAGGTTTGTTTATCGCTTTAATATTTTAAGCTATTTTTTAAGAGGCGAGTTATATTAAATACCAAACTTTTCTTACATACCAAATGACTCATCCTCACCATTTATATAAAAAGAAATCAATAGTTGAGATTAAAAATATTTTAATATTTCATCAATTTTTGAGTTAACTACATTTTTGGTCCTTGTGGTTGTATCAAAATCTCACTTTTGGTCCAAAATTCAAAAAACGTTCAAAAACAGTCCAAAAGTCCACGTGGACTTCACTTTTGGTCCAAAATTCGCACCTAGTTAGTTTAGTCGTTGCACCGTTAGTCCTTTAACCAAACGCTCGTTAAGTCAGTTGCACCGTTAGTCCTTGGTCGTTAGCAATGTTTACACCGTTAGTCCTTGTGGTTAAAAAATTGAAAAAATTCGAAAAAAAAAATTTTTCCAAAAAAAAAATAATTTGAAAAATTAGAAAAAAATTCTAAAAAAAAAATTTTTACGAAATTTTTTTTTTCCAAAAAAAAAAAATTTGAAAAAAAATTTCTAATAAAAATTTTTCTTAAAAAATTCGAAAAAATTAAAAAAAAAAAAAAAAAAAAATTTGACGAAATTTTTTTTCCAAAATTCGAAAAAAAATCCAAAAAAAAAGTCGAAAAAAAAAATTTCTAATAAAAAATTTTCTTTTAAAAAATTCTAAAAAAATTTCTAATATATTAAAAAAAATTCTAATATATATAAAAAATTTCTAAAAATTTCCAAAAAAAAAAATTTCTAAAAATTTCTAAAAATTAAAATGTGTATGTATATATATAAAAAATTTTCCTAAAAATTTCGTCAAAAAAATTTTTTTTTATAAAATTTTTCGAATTTTTTAAGAAAAAATTTTATTAGAATTTTTTTTAATATATTAGAATTTTTAATATATATTAATATATATATTCTAAGAAAAATTTTTAATATTAATATATATATTCTAATATATATTAAAAAATGTAAAAAATTCTAATATATATATACGTATATGTAAAAAATTAAAAAATTTTATAAAATTTTATAAAAATTTTCGAAAAAAAATTTTCTTAAAAAATTCGAAAAATTTTATAAAAAATTTTTTTTGACGAACTTTTTTTTTCCAAAAAAAAAATTCTAATAAAATTTTTTCTTAAAAAATTCGAAAAATTTTATAAAAAAAAAAAAATTTGACGAAATTTTTAGGAAAATTTTTTATATATATACATACACATTTTAATTTTTAGAAATTTTTTTTTTTGGAAATTTTTAGAAATTTTTTTATATATATTAGAATTTTTTTTAATATATTAGAAATTTTTTTAGAAATTTTTAAAAGAAAATTTTTTATTAGAAATTTTTTTTTTCGAATTTTTTTTTGGATTTTTTTTCGAATTTTGGAAAAAAAATTTCGTCAAATTTTTTTTTTTTTTTTTTTTTTTTTTAATTTTTTCGAATTTTTTAAGAAAAATTTTTATTAGAAATTTTTTTTCAAATTTTTTTTTTTTGGAAAAAAAAAATTTCGTAAAAATTTTTTTTTTAGAATTTTTTTCTAATTTTTCAAATTATTTTTTTTTTGGAAAAATTTTTTTTTTCGAATTTTTTCAATTTTTTAACCACAAGGACTAACGGTGTAAACATTGCTAACGACCAAGGACTAACGGTGCAACTGACTTAACGAGCGTTTGGTTAAAGGACTAACGGTGCAACGACTAAACTAACTAGGTGCGAATTTTGGACCAAAAGTGAAGTCCACGTGGACTTTTGGACTGTTTTTGAACGTTTTTTGAATTTTGGACCAAAAGTGAGATTTTGATACAACCACAAGGACCAAAAATGTAGTTAACTCTCAATTTTTTATAATTTAAATATATTTTAAACCGTTAATCGTTAAGCGAAAATAATTACACCATCGCGACGATCATTTAATTATCTTTCTATAAACGGTCACTTTGATATACTTTCGAAAAAAAAAAAAAAAAAATCATTTTTTTCATATTTTTTTTCGTGGGCGAAAATATCACATGTGATATTACATATCACATGTGATACGAAAAAAACGTGAAAAAAACGATTTTTTTTGTCGAAAATATATCAAAGTGCCTATCTATAGAAAGATAATTAAATGCTCGTCGTAACGACATTTTTTTTTTTTTTTTTTTTTTTTTTTTTTTTTTTTTTTTTTTTCCGTTTAACGATTAACGGTTTGAAAGATATTAATATTTGAAAAAAAAAAAAAAAAAAAAAATGAAAGTGAGTTTTTTAAATTGTTGTGATTAATCTCATTCATTAGATCAAATAAAGATGAATGGTGAAGATTAGTCCCTTTGTATGTAAAAAAAGTTTGGTTATCAAATGATCTTAAATCATTTTTTAGTTGTTCTTCGTACTTTTATTTTAGACAAAAATACACCGTTGGTCCCTAAACTTTCTTAAAAACATTACAGGGGCCCTAAACTTGGAAAAATAGTCGTAGGGAGTCCAAAACCCAAGTTTTTGAGATCGATTGCATCCCTTTACCGTAATCCGTTGGTCAACACCGCTATTTGCTGTTTTATTTTGTTTTTAATGAAGGATGTAATGATCATTTCGTATATTTAGATTATTACTAATATAAATCTTCTCTTTTACTCTTCTTCTTTCACTTTTGGTTACTAAACCATCACAAAAACACACACAGTTCTAATAGGGAGCTTGAGAAGAATTTTGGTTAGAAGTGAACAAATGTTGTAATGTCTGCATTTGGTTAGAATAGGGGTGTCATACGATTCCAAATTGACTAATAGAATCTAACTTAATTAGTTTGTCTAAAATAAAAATTTGGCGAAAAATCCACGTTAATCAAGATGAGTCGAGTCACGAGCTTAACCCGTGCTGTACATACACATATATACGTGATGCTAAAAAAACATGAAATTTGAAAAACACAAACTAGAGTCAGTACTACATTTAAGTTGAGCTTAAGATTACATTCGAAGTCAATACATTTAAACTCCTTAAACTTGAATCAAATTAAAACTCATTCGATAGATATTTGATTTGTTTACGTCGATCCATAGATTCACAAACTGTTTGTTCTCTTTAAAGAATATTTTGAAGACAATAAGCATAGGACATTTGCAAAATACTTATAAGTTATGGTTCGCTAGAAGGTAACAAGTAGTCGACCGAGAAGATCATCTCTCTTCCTGACTGCGTTATGTCTTTAAATTAGAGAACAAAACTCACCGCAAACATAGCCGACCGAGAAGATCATCGTATCATGCTAATTAATCATGTTACAATTATTTTCTTATTATATCATATTTTAACATTATTTATTTTTCTAATTTGCATGGCTTTTGACGATTGGAGAACATTTCCCCTTATCCCCATGTGCCTGCCGGCATACAATATAGCATAAGGATCCATGCATTAATTACAACAGGAATTCTATTATGTTGATGTTAGACAAATACTAACATCAATATTATATGGTCTCAAGTTTTCTATAAACAAAATGATTGATTATTTTTAGACAAAATAATTAAGTTAGATTCTATTAGTCAGTTTGAAATTGCCGCTTCTTACTGGTGTATTTATGTTAATGCACTTCTCAATGATACGTAAACAAAGTATTTATGGTCCTTTATAGAGAAGATATAACATAAATATTTTAATTCATCATACACCCCTATTCTAACCAAATGCAGACATTACAACATTTGTTCACTTCTAACCAAAATTCTTACCGTGTGTGTTTTTGTGATGGTTTGGTAACCAAAAGTGGAAGAAGAAGAGTAGAGGAGGAAATTTATATGAGTAATAATCTAAATATATAAAATGACTGTTATGCCCTTCACTAAAAACAAAACAAAACAACAAGTGTTGACCAACGGATTACGGTAAAGAGATGCAATCGGCCTCAAAAACTTGGGTTTTAGACTTCCTACGACTATTTTTCCAAGTTTGGGGCTGTTGGAAAATACCTCGACAACCAACCCGAAGTGCAATCACGGAATACTAGATCGCGTGTTGTATCAAGCACAAGAAGCAAACACGAGAGACTACAAAGAACCGACAAGAATATTGCACACGTTAATACCCTCGTACCAAACCTTTATTAAAACACCTAATAAAGCTATTACAACGAGGAAGAAGAATGAACAACTAGCATCCCCCTCAACTATATTTATAGAGATGAGGAGGTGGAAACCTAGCTTGCCTTGCACTCCAAGTTAACTAATTCTAGTTTATGTCTAGCACATAATCTAGTTACAAAAGTACACTTAAGTCCCTAATATATGTTTAAGTTTTACTACTAATATATAACAATTTTCACCTTAGGAGTAACACTTAAACATAATCGATGCTCAGCACCTTTTCTCCGTGCTGGAACCTCGGACCGGGGACCACCTTGTCGACCAGGTATTGTACTTTTCCAAGATTAACTTCCGTAGACTCCTTCACTTTCTTCTTTTCAGCAACATTACCCTCTGCACCCTCTTGACCAGGTACTCCGGCTACCGTAATGTCCGCCCCCACCTTTATACCAAGGTGTACTTTTTCTTGCTCATTTACCAAGCAGCTCGTGTTTGTCTTTTCTTCAAGTTGCTTGTCCTCCAACTTTCTTTGAGTCACTGCAGCATCATCGTTACTAACCTGAACATCCTCAGCTTCACGATTCCCCTGAGTTTCCTGCAGTTCCACCTCAAACCAAACACGTTCATCAACCTGTACTCAATGGACTTCTGTTTTAACACCAGGACCAAGTTGTTTAAGCCCAACTTGTTTATGACCAAGTTGTTTGAACCCAACTTGTTTATAACCAAGTTGCTTGAATCCAACTTGTTTTGAACCTCCATGCTTTTGTATACCAAAAGTCTTCACTTTTGCTTCAAGAGTATACACACGGTTCTCTTTCCTAATCCCAGTCATCATAACCCGACAACCTTTGATCACCTTGACTCTGCCCCTCTGCATCTTCACAGTATAACCCTCTTTTTCAAGAGTACCCAATGAACTCAAGCTTTTTCTTAACCATGTAACATACCTGACATCTTCCAGTATAAAGCTTGAACCATCATGCAACTGTATCTTCACTTTTCATGTCCCTCTGATAGTGCATGTCCTGTTATCACCTAACTGAACCGAACCACCATCAAAATCCTTGAAGTCATACAAGAAATCCCTCCTAGGTGTCATATGATAAGACCCACCTGAATCCATTACCAATTCAGTCATCTCATCATTCCTGACCACCACCAAGGCTTCTCCAAAGTAGGCGTTACCGTCGTCATCAGAAGAATCAGAATCTTGATCATGCTTACCCTTCATGATGAACCCACTTGACTTCTTCCTTGGACAGTCTCTCTTCAGATGATCTTCTGAATGACATATGAAGCACTTGAGTTTACTAGTTTGACCCCTTGATTTAAACAGCGAACTTCCACCAGAATGAGCTTTCCTTGAATGATCTGACCCTCCCCTTACATATAACCTGTCACAAGTTTCTTCCTTTGTGCCTTCAGTTCTTTTCTTCAACTCCTTTGAATTCAGAGTCGCCACATCATCCTCCATTGTCAAAGATTCCCTCCCATACAACAATGTCTCCACAAAGTTTTCATAAGACGAAGGCAACGACTTAAGTAACATAAGTGCTTGATCTTCATCCTCAATCTCGATATCAATATTCACCAAATCAAGTATCAACTTATTAAACTCATCTATATTATCACCCAGTTTCGTACCTGGACTCATATAGTATGTGTACAGCTTTTTCTTCAGATACAGTCTATTTGCTAAGGAACTAGTCATATACAGACTAGTTACTAGTTAGCTTCATCCAAATTCCTGCAGCAGATGTTTCCTTGATAACTTCCAGTAAAACCCGGTCTCCCAAGCATAGAATCAAGGTACTGTATGCCTTCTTCATTAAATTAGCCTTTTCACTTGCTTCCATGTCCGCGGGTAATGTCTCTAATGCAGTATCACATCTCAGCTGTACCATTAAAGCACGCATCTTTATTTACCATAACCCAAAGTCATTCTTCCCATCGAATTTTTCGATGTTAAACCTAGTTATAGAACTAGCCATTCTTCTTATACCTTGCTAAAAACTTTGTCAAGTTGTTTCTTAACCAACTTTACCGAAAAGCTTCATAAGTCGTGTGCAATATTCCTCCTTGCTGCTATAAACCCTTCTTGCAAATCGAATTAATTAGAATAACCCTAAACCCTCGATTTCGAACAAACAAACCTGATCGTAACCTTGAAACCCAAGCAGTCCACGATCAAAACTTGAACCACAATAAAACCACGACAAGAATAAACCCTTCACTATAATCAATCTTTAAAAACCAAAAAAAGACAAATTACGTTAAGTCGAATATTAATTACAGTAATATTCAAAAACCTTTTTGACAAAAGAAACCAACTTATTATATGTAACCTTAATAAGTCACGTGGGAGAAAAAAAATTCACCACCCTTTTGTCACCTTTGTGATATATTCTTTGAGTTTTATTTAAAACTAGAAGGACCTCTCGCTCGACCTACAACTTGAAGAAGGATTCGAAACCGATAACCTCAAACGAACTCGAACTTCGATGATCACAATAATCGTGGCTCTTGATACCACTTGTTGGAAAATACCTCGACAACAAACCCGAAGTGCAATCGCGGAAAACTAGATCGCGTGTTGTATCGAGCACAAGTAGCAAACACGAGAGACTACAAAGAATCGACAAGAATATTGCACACGTTATTACCCTCGTACCAAACCTTTATTAAAACACCTAATAAAGATATTACAACGAGGAAGAAGAATGAATAACTAGCATCCCCCTCATCTATATTTATAGAGATGAGGATGTGAAACCTTAGCTTGCCTTGCACTACATGCTAACTAATTCTAGTTTATGTCTAACACCTAATCTAATTACAAAAGTACACTTAAGTCCCTAATATATGTTTAAGTTTTACTACTAATATATAACAGGGGCCCCTATGATGTTTTTTAAAAAGTTTAGAGACCAACGATGTATTTTTGTCTTTATTTTAGTTTGTCTCAAAATAAATATTCACTTTTATATTTTAACCAAATAAAAATAATGCCTATAAATACTAGTATTTCATTGGTGCAAAATGAAATAGTCTCTCTTTTTTAAATTGTGTGAAGTTTTAAGGAAGATATTTAATTTGAGACGGATAGAGTAAAGCATAACCAAAACACGCATATATAATACATACACATCTAAAACACACCAATGATAATATAGTGATGCATTATGCGATAACATATAGCATCACTCGATGACAACGCGCATGACTTTGTGATACCTAAAGCTCTTATGCATGTAGATTGCTACAAAGGAAAGACCAATTTGCTATCCGAAAAACACATCACTTAATTGGCTTCTATTTTCTTGATGAAACCAAACTCCTGATCATTTCCAATCAATTTTTAAGCATTACGCGAACGATAGCTTGTTTACATAGCGTTTTCCCGAGACAAAGCGTACAATGAATGAAACCTCAGTTAATCACGTTTCTCAAACCCGAAAGCAAATTCATTTGTTTGATTGTTTTAGATATATTGCTTGGTCGAAGTCTAAAGTCTTCATATCAAATAGAAGGTCAACTTTTTTTCAGGAACTGTGGTTGGCAATCTGTCATGCATAAGAGTATCTTGTATTATTGTTATTTATTACCTACTATTTGCTATAATTCTGACTTTGTCGAATGTTTGACTTCTACATTCTTCTAATGTGCAGAAATTGAATTCTTTCTTGGATGTTATGTAGGCTTAAAAGATCCTGTCAAAAAGTCAAATATTGTTGTTATTATTACATTATTGGATAAAAAGGCTTTGTTGACTATTGACATAGCTATCAGTGTTGCAAAAAAAGTTCTATAAGGTCGATTAATTACCGATTAGGTGCTACAAGGCCACTGACTTTGCCGATTTATGTAACTGAGTCAAACACCTAGGTCAACCGTGGTTAACGACGATCAACGGCGGTCAATGGTGGCCAAACTTTCTGGAAACCTATAAATCTTGCCGGAAGTACTCAAAACTCACTATAAACTTATTTTGATCACTTAGAGTAACTATTTAAGTCTATTACAAGTTGTTTTTTAGAAAATACGATGCCGGAAATACCTAAAACTCACAAAAAATATACAAAACTTGCTGGAAATAACCAAGATTTGTCAGTATTGCCAATCCGATTAATCACCGATTAATCCCGCTTAGACCGATTATAAGCTACAAGGTAATCGATCGCCCGACTACCAATTAGCGATTTTTGCAACTTGTAGCTAATATTAAAATTCTTTATTAGGATGTCGCTTACGATTAGCTGTATTATGCTGTATAAAGTATAAACTAATATTGCATTTTGGATAGTTTAATAGATAAACATTTCATTTACATAAGACAAAAAAATGTGGATGCCATTATACCCAATAAATTTGGACATTGACATGACCCTGGCCCACTGTGGCTGCTATTCGCATCATCGTACGTCTAACATTATTTGCTGATTTGCATAGTTTTAAAATTTGACTAGCGTACTCTAATGTACAAATACAGTAACCATTATATAATACATGTATAACTATTTATTGCAAAGATTAGAGGGTATTAATTAAATTTTGGAGTGTGCAAATCAACTCACCTTATAATAAAAGTAAATTGCAAAAATCGTCTTGTGATTTAGCCAAATTGCATGTTTTGTCCGTATGGTTTCAAAAGAGCAAAAACCATCCTTATTTTGCATTGTTTAGGATCGTTTAGTCCTCCGGCACTAACTTGGTTAGCGTCTCTCCTTTAGCAATTACATGTTAGTCCTTTTAGCTAATGACCGTTGCAACGTTCATTTTTTAAACTAACGGCCATTGATAATTTAATAACACATGTTAGCCATTTTAGCTAATGATGCTATATGTTTTTCGGTCCATTTTTATACATTTCCATACATTTTCATCAATTTTTATACGTTTTCATCCGTTTTTGTATGTTTTCTTACGTTTAATCTGTTTTTATACGTTTTCATCTGTTGTATACGTTTTTATATGTTTTCATACGTTTTCATATATTTTCATACGTTTTCATCAATTTTATACGTTTTCGTCAATTTTTATACGTTTTCTTCGTTTTTATACGTTTTCATATGTTTTCGTACATTTTCATCAATTTTTATACGTTATCTTATGTTTTCATCCGTTTTTATACATTTTTGTATGTATAAAAAGGATGAAAACATATAAACTGAATGAAAACATATATAAAAAATCAAAAACTTTAAATAAACCGAAAATCTTAAATTATAAATGGCTGTCAGTTTAAAGGATGAACGCTGCAACTGCCGTTAGACAAAAGGGCTAACATGCAACAAATAATGGAGAGACACTAACCCAGTTAGTGTCGGAGGACTAAAACGATCCAAAACAGTGCAAAATACGGACGGTTTTTGCTCTTTCGGAACCACGAGGATTATTTTTGCAATTTACTCTAATAATAATACAACATTAATCAAGGATGTGCAAGTTGTGTTTTCGCATGCTTTAAACGTATCCTTGAAAGTCAAACGTCTTGAAGTTGTAGTGATCTCCAATCAATAATATGTTGCATGAATCCGACATTTTTGGGCATACATTAATCTTCTTAAATAAGGATACATACACTGCATCCTGAATCACTCATAAGTTATTACTACTAGAATCGACCTTTACCAATATGTCTTTTTTCAATGACCTTAAATCAATATAGTGATAAAAAAATATCACCATTGCTCGACTTCGCTACATCTTAAACAGTAGTGGTTAAGTTAATGCTGAAAAAGCATCTCGAGAATTCACCATGCACGTAGTTGATTTATATTGTTTTGGTATTTGCTAACGCTGGACCAATAACATGTTGTAGATTGTCGGGTTCGTGAGGTAAGGGTGATGATTTTAAGTTGAACATCTGGATATCTATGTGAATCGTGTATGAATCCCATTTTTCTAAGGCAATAATCCGACCCTTTGTTGCCCAGGTATCATGAATTAAGCTTTGAGATAATTCACAAAGTGATATTCTTGTTTTGGGCAAAGGAAGACAAGGATCATTAGCCTTCGGTATATAGTCTCCCAACTTGTTTTGTGGTTACTTATAGATGACCACATGACCCTCATTTAGTTGTTACAAAGACCAGAGTTTTAACGACACAATTAACTCATTAATCACCTAGCTTGTTAATGGCATTTATAACTAGAGCCGCAAACGATTCGAGATTTTTTCGAGCAACTCGAGCTCGACTCAATTAAGTTGAGCTTTATCGAGTTCGAGCCGGAGCCCGAGCGCCCAAAGACCAACTCGAAACACATAACAAGCCGAGCTCGAGATTTTAATAGCCCGAGTTAAGCTTTTATCAAGCTTAACGAGCCTGCGTATACCTTTTTTTTTTATTACGTATATTATACACATAACCAAGTTATCCAGGTGCTAATATGAATATTACTCAAATCATAAGTGTTTACTTCGTAAATAATTAAACACATTTTTTGATGTGTTGTATTCTTCACGGTACGTATTCTATATTATTATTAACACTTCAATGTACCAATTAATTCAATATTTGTCAACTTTGTAGAGATTAGAATTCACTCACATTTTTGGTTGATATATATGAAGAATGAAGAGTGAAATGCATGCATTATATTAACTTGATCCCCAAATTAAGAATTAATACTTTATATATAATACAGTACATGTAAAGAAAACAGAACTAATGTACAAATTACGGTGTGGTTCTATAATAAAAAACAACAAGCTGCTTAAAAATTAAAAAGTCAAATCTAAAAGATGCTAATAATGTCGTGTAACATGCTAAACAGCAATGTTTCACCCACTCATTTATTTGACCTTCAATGATTCTCTCACCCGCATCTGCATGGAGTCATCTTACGTTTTGCAGACATCTGGTTACTACTTTTAGATCACACAAACATGATTTCGCGGTAGGCCAAGTTTGCTTAGAAAGATGAAAATGGTTTGGAAGTCCGGATAACTTGATAGGGATGGCAGACTTGATATCAGTGATGTAAAAATAACAAGATTTATCTATAAATATTGGTGCACTATTAGTGCATCATTTTCACCAAAAAATGTCTCGAGATAAGGTGAATTTTCATGCAAAAAGTTCTAGAATGAAATAAAAAACACAATAACACTATAATACTATAAATAGCAGGAAACCCGCACCATGAAGCTAGAGCACAGGGCTTTGATTGAACCCAGATAGAGTGTTGGGGCTCAAGAGTACTGAAGAACACCATGATATCGACGATGGTGACAAACTGAACCCTAACGGGCTCACTAATGAAACACCAAATGGATCATAAGCGCGTGGCGCAGGTGACAAACTTAATCCCAAGGGACTCAGACCACTACAATAGTCCATCACTGATGCCTTTGGAATAAACCTATTGGTTTCCAATGTATCATTTAAGAACTTGCAAAAATCTGGGGACAAAGTGAAAGCCGATAAGGGGCTCACTTTAACTCCACCTTCTGTTGCGGCTGGTGGTGGTTGTGTTGGTTTTGGAAACAAGGATGGTTTTGGTATTGTAGATAGGACAAGAGGTGGTGGAGCTATGTCTTTTAGGCGGCGTACAGATGGGGATTGAAACTCTGGGGTGCTCGTGAGTTCACGAACAACTTCTTTAAAATTTGAAGAATCGACATGGTAGACTTTAGCTGGGGTTGGTGGCATTGGTGCTATATATTGTTTGGTCATAGGTTTTTGGATGGTCTTACGGACCAAATGAAGGGAACTAATGTTTGACGACTGGCTCGGTTTCATTGTTTTTGGTGGACGTTCGTACGATGACGACGAAGTTGAAGTGTAGGAAAAGGAAATTTGATCCATTCTTTCTATCGTTAAAATTATTGGTCGCAGGAAGAAGTTCCAACTATGTTGCCTTCTAACGATAGGACTAGTAGAATTGGTGTTTTGTGTTATTGTAAATTGTGTATATATAGAGCATATATGTCTAAGTCAATTATTGTTAATAAATCAATGTGGCATGCTTTTATGTTCAACGGTGTACTTACGTCACTATTTCGACTGAGTTCCAATATTGTATTATAATATTAATTCAACTAAATTATTTATGTTTTATGTTATGAGCTAAAGTTAAGTTAAATCAATTGTTAGCTCCTTGGTCTACGACGGCTAACCACACATATGGTGATCAGTTAATAACCTGGTCAACTCTTATATGATGACCAAGTTTTGTTTTCTTCTATTAATTCTTTTCTGAATCCAAATGATAGTAGCAGAGTATCTCTTTAAATATTACTTTTACACTGTTTTGTGACGCTTCATAATCTTTTACAAGATATGAAATGATTTCAAAATTATTTTGGATAAGACATGTAGTTATCATGATAGTGCTTCATTTGCATACTCCAAACTGAAAAACTATTTTCGCACAGACCCTACAAGCTGGCCACAAAATACTTGTAGAAAAGATATACTAAGCATAGTCGCAAAATTCCTACATCTATTTGGTTAGAAACTAATTTCGAATTGTTTACTTGGTTAATCACTGATACAAATTGCCCGTTGTTGTAAATGCTTACAACTCAAGTCACAGATGATTCATTGGCACATTGCATCTGTGTGACTGTGCGAATGTAACACACATATATTTGTATATTAATCCGAAATATACATACAGAAGTATCACTATGAATTCGATCTCTTTGAGGATGTTAGAAGAAAATCGAAGTATCATTACGAACAATGAATGTGTTTGAGGGAAGAAAAGCAGAAGTGGTATCGGTGTTGGAATCTCACTCTGAAAATGACCGGTTTATAGTACAACACATGTTTGTCTGTGATCCCCTTTGATATGGTTGATAAATCTGATGATTGCTCAATTCGTGACAAGATTACACACCATACATAGTCAAGAATGTTTAATTGGTAGAATTTGAGAAAATCAATGAAACATCCACAATGGCTGTGGATATTATATATCACAATGCTCCGATCATTTTCTAACAACGAGATTCAAATGAAGATGTAGTAGAAACAAGTTCATTGTTCCAACTCTAGCTACAAACAATCTGGATACTATTGGATAAATCATGAGGCTCTCATTTTTTGTTTTTCTTGGATTCATGTAGTTTGTTTTCCGCCTTCTGGTCAAACTTATAGTGTTTTTCTTTCAAACCAAAACTAGCGTGGAAGGTAATTCTCATTGATTGATAATGAATTACATGTCAAAGTATAACTAGCCGTAACGCGTAGGCCTAACCATAAACAACACCTCATCTAATACAAACACTAGGTCTAATCCTAATAAAATACAAATCATAGGTCGAACCCATAAATTAATCCATTAACAGCTCTCCGTAGTTGGAGTAGGAGAGGAACGGATGATCATGCTGTCTCGAAACTCATAAAATAGAGCAAATGGAAGACCCTTGGTAAAGATGTCAGTAAAATGATAACGCTAGGGAACATGGAAAAAAATGCACATGGCCACCAGCAACCAAATCACGAACAAAATGAATGTCAATCTCAACGTGCTTCGGATGCTACACATAATTAGAAGATAGATAAAATGCATTGACATTATCACAATGAGTCGAGTTATTCTACCAACCAAACATTTATCACATACCAAGGGACTTATCCTCACCATCTATCTAAAAACAAAATCAATGGTTGAGATTAAAAGCATTTTAATATTTCACACATTTTTTATAATTTAAATATCTCTCAAACCGTTAATTGTTAAGCGAAAATAATTACACATCGCGACGGGCATTTAATTATCTTTTTATAGACGGGCACTTTGATATACTTTCGAAAAAAAAATCGTTTTTTTTCACGTTTTTTTTTCGTGGCCGAAAAAAAATCATATATGATATTACATATCATATATGATATGTAATATCATATATGATATTATATGTAATATCATATATGATTTTTTCGGCCACGAAAAAAGACGTGAAAAAAACAAAAAAACTTTTTTTTATCGAAAATATGTCAAAGTGCCTATCTATAGAAAGATAATTAAATACCCGTCGTAATGGTATAATTTTTTTCGCTTAACGATTAACGGTTTGAAAGATATTAATATTTGAAAAAAAAAAAGGATGAAAGTGGGTTTTTTAAATTGTTGGGATTAATCTTATCCATTAGATCAAATAAAGATGGAGGGAAGATGGATGGTGAAGATTAGTCCCTTGGTATGTAAAAAAAGTTTGGTCCTCAAATGATCTTTGCTCTATCACAATAGACAAATGTTGCAGAAGGCAACGACATATGAAGCACATGGAGAAGATTACACAACCAACAAGTCTCAGCAACAACATTGGCAATACCACTGTATTCGGTGTCAGCACTGGAACGAGAAAGTGTAACCTGACACTTAGAGGAAGAGGAGAGAAGATTGTTGCCAAGAAACACACAATACCCAGAAGTACATTGCCTAGTAGTAGGGCAACTAGCTCGGTCAACATCAGAATAGGCAACCAAAGAAGATGTCGAAGCAAAATACAACTGTAACCATAACCCATAGTACCGTGAACATAGCGTAAAATCCGCTCTAGAGCGGTAAAATGAGGCTTATGTGGGTCATTCATATATAAACAAACATGTTTAATTGTATAAAAAATATTTGGACGAGTAAATGTAAGATATCGTGGGCCCCAAGTAAGACTGCGATACAAAGTAGGATCCTCAAATAGATCACCATGAGAACTAATCTCAGAATCAGTGTCAACTGATGTATGATAGGGATTACAATTAAGCTTATGCGCCCGCTCAAGAACTTTATAAGCATATTTCTCGTGGATAAAAACATCCATGTAGGAGAATGAACAACAGAAATCCTCATAAAATAATTAAGCGGTCCAAGGTAAGTCATAGAAAACTTTTGATGTAGAAAAGCAAGAATACACTCTAACAATGCTACAAAAGAAGCAGTCAAAACAATATTATCAACATATAACAATAAGTAAGCAATATAAGCTCCATGCCAGTAGATAAATAGAGAAAAGTCACCCTACTAGCTCCGCCCTTACTCTAAAAAGCCTTAAGACAACCGTAGTAACCCTAATTAATGAACCCCAACCCAAAACCTCAAAAACTAATCCACTAACAGTTACATGTTCCAATCGATCACGTGATGAAAGGCAAGTTCAATATATGTTGAAGATGACACAACAATTAAGTTGATCAACCAATGTAATAAATGGATGTCTTATGTGTCTCAACACAATAATGCTCATTTCAAAGTCAACTTTGTCGCACAAATGAATCAGCAGACACCAAGTTATCAACTTGACTTCGTCTCAAGTTTGACTTTGAAGTATCAAATCGTAAAAGGATATAACTGCACGGGCCACAGTTCTACTTTTTTGTGGCCGGAATGGCAGAAACATATTAAACGCCTGCATGTTTTAACTTTGATAGTAAATATAGGTTTAATATGTAACATTTTTAGTTTTATCGATAAATTTTATTTGATATTCAACAAAATTCTAAAAAACATATAAATAAGTAATCAATACAATAGAAAAAGCTATATATATTGTTAACTTGAAAAAGTAACATCCTGACTTAATGACCTTTGCCAAAATGAATCTTACATATGAGACTGCCAACCAGCATCAACCTTGACTGAAGAAATGCGTCGACCTTCACTCCACTCGCTGCCCTATTTACTGCAATGATTTAGAGAAAGAAGATCACCTCTTTACTTCTTGTTGCATTGCCACTGAAACACGTCCAAGGTGCTTAAGTGGCGGAACATTTAAAACACAATAACTTTATCTCCTTCACAAGCTGTTAATCAAGCCGATTGAGTCCCTTTACTGGCTCATCATGCTATTCACTTTAATTTCACTGTTCAAACAATACTTTGGACCCTATGGAGATTTCGGAACGACATGTCTTTCTCCACAAAATGGCCGTCAAAGAAGTTCATCTTCAATGACATTAAAATATATTCAGTCAATTGTATCCCTACTAGAGCAGGAAGACTTCCCTTGGATTCCGAGGTATCAATGACATTAAGATATATTCGGCCATTATGTGGTTTGATAACCCACATTTGGCCTCGTAGTATATATCTTGCTAGGTTGCCCTGTAATATTTACTCTCGCTGTTCAAAAATAACTTACTTGTTGTATACACTATACACAAAGGATATGCCTATGAAAAACCATTAAACGGATAAGGTTTTTCCTATTCAGGTTACCTGCGGTGGGCTAGTCTTCGACTCAGATGAACGCGGTCTAACCGAGTTATTTGCAAGACCATTTACGACCCTTTCCCTTGCCTCCCCCAAATATGTACCTAGTGAGGAGGTCAAGTACCTTACCACTAGGTCTATCTTATAATATTTACTCAGCTGCTCATAAATTGCCGATAAAGATCATAGTGTACGTATCCTGGATAATTAGAAGATTTTGGTAAATTGACTTTTTGTATGCTAGGAAAGTTATTTGCATGTCACAAGTAAAATGAAAATTAATTTATTAGATTGACATTCTTTTGATAACATCTTAGCTAGTGATAGGTTATGTCTTGCTTAATCTATTTTCTTGAGGTTGCTACGATTAATACAGGATTAGCTATCTTGGATTAATGTCGTCTTTCAAACGTTCTTATAACTCTCTCATTCAAATAACAAGCAACCATTTGAAAGATGGAGGGAAGTGAGATTCACTCTACATCTTTAACATGCAATGGCTCTTGGTTTATTTTTCTTGTGCTTTATCCTGCTCAAGGATATATGAAAGATGACTCAATCGAGAGATAATATGATATCGGCGTCACTTCAAGATGAAAAAGGAAGCTACGTGAGTAACTTCATCTAAGAATTATGATTGAGTATTTGAGTTATATAAAGTTGACAGAATTTGACGTACAATAGCTAGGAGATTATATTGCACGACTGCACATTTTGTTAATGATTCATGTATTTGCAAAATACATTGCCTAATCCCGTTATTGCTGATTGAGATATAAGCAAATTAAATACAATGAATCTAAACCAAGTTTAAGTCACTAATCAATTATGTTGGGGATGTGTTATCCCAACCCTCTCTATGGTGTTACATCATAGGCTTTTAGTCAAACTGTGCAACCGTTGATGCATACCGTACAACCAGGAGATGCGTCCAATCATTGGCAAACCCTCTCTATGGGAGGGTTCGGATAACTCAAGCCTTCTGTTTGGAGACAATGAGGTATTGTTGACTTTTAAGCTCGAATACCTGAATGGACTATTTTTATTGTCAAATGTTTAAAACCTGCATTTTCATGTTTATATAATTTGTCATAAAGTTATATGTTGATGCTTAGAAACTCCATATAGAATTTGAAGCCGAAAAGTAGTCCATTTGACCTTAGACGCTACCTGACGTGTATACTTGCCGTTCAAAAATATAAGGTGATGTCTACACTTGTCAATGTTTTAAAATCCGGGTAAACCCGGCCGGTTAACCGGATGGGAGACCGGGCTGGATGTGACCAGTTTTTTTGCTTGTTTAAAAACCGGATTGAACCGACGGTTTTCGGTTGATCCGGGTCGACCCGCTTCGGTTAAGCCCTGGTCATACTTTCGTTTCAAAATAAAGTATCATAACAAACTTTTTTTTTCTTAGACTTGCATGCTTTCAATAAATTAAAAGAACCGGAAAAAAAATTTTAGATGATCATATTCAGATGCCTCTAGTAAATAATACATTAAATAGTTGACTAAAGGTATGTTGTAACAATTAATAATGTAAACTATTCTTCTATTAAGAACACTAATTGTGATGCACAAAAAGAATAATACTCCGTAGTTAAACAAAGTGGTTTATATATAGTAACAACCTAACTGTCTATACTACATATAATGGAGGAATAACTCTCTATCCAAAAAATTAAGATGTACAAAAAAAGATGCAAGGTTTACAACACTTTAAAGCAAAAAAAATTTATAATTACAACAAGCAAAGCATTGTGTACAACAAAAACAAGTATGAATCAAAATTCAGACCAAAATCTTTAGAATTATACATTAATAGCATTAAAAACACCTCTAACCCAATATTACAATCATTTAAATACAATGTACAACACTCCATTAAAACCAATTCTACATTAAAAAAATCAGATTTAAATATTCTCATTTACTAATATACAAACACTTAACCACAATGTACAATTTGATCAGCACTTAGAAATAAAGCCATCAATCCATTTATAAAGCATAAATCTGAGAAACTTTTGCTTCCAAAACATATATCAGAATCCATCTCTTCGGATACAAAATATATATATTAAAATAAATAAAATAAAATCCTCCTCAAAATATTATCAAAAATTAAAAAGATCTCGGGAACCCGAGACCTTGTACCAAACCATCACTGATACGAAACCATCAAAAAATATACCTGAGACCTTCATTAAAATATACCTCCACTGATACGAAACCATAAAAAAATTGTGTTACACACGAACCAGTAGAATGTGTGTCTTGTTTGTGATTTATGTTTCGAAACCAAGATAACCAAAAAGGGTATTCATGATTTTTAGTAATCGGTTGTAAGTGATAAACCAATCAAAGGATAAAAGGCTGAGATTAACACAAAAGGGTTTGATTGTTTAACTTGTGAATGGATATCGAATCAGAGTATTTGGTTATTTGTGAGATAAGATTGAGAGAAAGTCAAAGAAAAGTTGGTGAAATGAAAGGAAGTGTGGTAGCTTATTTTATGGACTTTAGGTTTAGGGTTGTTAGTTTTAGGATATAGCTAAAACTAAATTGGGCCAAGCTTCAAATTCGGGTATTGTGTTATTTGGGCCAACGATTAATAATCTTTAAAATTAGGATCTAATTTCAAGATAAAAGATCTTGAAATATACTGCCCAAAAGCCCATGACTTTTTTGTATTAAACCAAAACAAAAAATAACTCAAAACTTAATAATAATAATAATAATAATAATAATAATAATAATAATAATAATCTATTGCTTAAAGATATTATAAACAAAAAAAAGTAAAAAACTATTTTTTATAAAGTTATTGTCACGGTAAGCATATAATAACAAAATATTGTTCGCCAAAAATTGTGATCACAGGGTACCCGCCGCCGCGCGGCAGCGGGTAGCCTTCTAGTACACATTTAAAACATCCATCTATTATCTGAAACTAACAATTGTTACATGTTTAAAACTTACACTATCATCTTAAATTATCAATCCATTATTTTGAATTTGTTTAAGGGACTATTACAATTTGGTGATGTTTTCTATTGAATTTTCAGTGTTAAAAAGTTGTTCGAACAAAATATTTATTGATGTTTTCGTTTACTCATAAACCGGTTCGATCCGGTGGTTCAACCGGTTGAACTGGT
>JARVZY010000988.1:0-27322 GCA_030686995.1 Artemisia argyi
CTGATAAGGTATCAGATATGCTGACACAAGTTGATGACGTCGAATATCTTTGACATCATCTGTTTCACAGTCAAACTAACCATCAAACTTTTAAGAAAATTTTCCGGTTATCACATATGAAGATCTTCGACCATATATTAATCGTATAGCCAATGATGATAAGTCACCTATACTTTCTTCACACCCCATTTTAGAATTCTTAACAAGGTATAATTAAAAAAAAAATTCTAACATTTATTTTCATTCATTGGTTACGAATATGATCATATTAGTGATTCAAAGACATATAAAAACAATTGCTAATATAAATGAAATAAAAAAAACATAATGACATAAAAGGAAAACACTATAATTAGGCGTGTTCAAAAATATTCATATTCGGATATCCAAAAAAACTGATTGGAATTGATTCGGAAATTGGGATACGTGAATTCTTACTTTAGCACTCATATATAAGTTTTACAAAAATTCAAAATGTGTGGATACTTCTTAATTTTCGGATACTAAGATATATAAAACCATTATTCGAAACTTTGTATTTTTTAAATTCATATATGATATATTCGCTTTAGGCCTCCAAAATACTTAAGACGTCCTTGGCCGGAAGCACTACCCACACTAGACAACACTCTAACCGAAAGAAATAAAAAAAAATAACTTGTGTTTATAGAGGATGTGAACTCAAACGCCGATGAGGTACAACTGAAAGTTTTTTCAGATATCGTGAAACAAAATGCTGGCGTCGAATATCTTCGACATCATGGGTTTCACGGTCAGACTGACCATGAAACTTTAGCCAGTTATCACTATAAAGATCTTCAGCCCGACCATGAAACTTTTGCCACGTTTATTTTTATTTACCGGTTACGGAATGATCATATTAGTGACATTGTTTGCATTCAAAGAAGTATAAAAACCATTGCTAATATGAACGAAATAAATATGTAAGACTTGATCTAAATGACATAAAGAAAAATAATACAATGAGGGGTTTTCAAAAAAAATTATATTCGGATATCCGAAAAATTGATTAGAATTGATTCAAAAATTGAGATATTTTATTCATAAATCCGAAGCTAAAACCCCTTGAGGGTTGGTTGCTCGACCCGTTTTAATCAGTTACTAACAAAGTTCTCATTTTAAAGAAAGACCTTACAACCCGTATACCAATTACTCTAGCACGAATGAGACCATTCTTTCCACTATCTCTCCTCTCTCTAGAAAACTGCTCAAGTTCGGCCACTGTTCTTCCCTTCCACGTTCCCTTCTTTCCCGATATGCACCTTTCTTTTCTTTCCCCTTTGTACATGTTCATCTATATATACCTTCATAATGTTTCATCTTTCCTCACACACCATTTCCACTACCTCTCCTCTCTCTAGAAAAATGCTACCAGTTGTTTCTCTCACTAAACACAGAACCACACTAGAAGCACCACCCACACTGGACTACAAACTTCGGAAAGAAACAAATAATATCTTGAGTTTATAGAAGATGTGACCTCAAACGCTGATGAGGTACAACTAAAAGTTTTGTCAGATATGCTGACACAAATTGCTGACGTCGAATATCTTCGATGTCATGTGTATCACGGTCAAACTAACCATGAAAATATTTAGAAATTTTTTTTGGTTATCACATATGAAGATCTTCAACGAGATATTAATAGTATATCCAATGATGATAAGTCACCTATACTTTCTTCTCACCACATATTAGAATTCTTAACAAGGTATAATTAAAAAAATTCTAGCGTTTATTTTTATTCATTGGTTACGAAGATGATCATATTAGTGATTCAAAGACATATAAAAACCATTGATAATATAAATGTAATAAAAAGGCAAGACTTGATCTATATAACATAAAAGGAATATACTACAATTAGGCGTGTTCAAAGATATTCATATTCAGATATCCAAATTCCAAAATCCAAAAATATTCATATTCGGATATCCAAAAAATTGTTTGGAATTGATTTCGAAATTGGGATACGTGAATTGTCACTTTAGAACATATAAATAAGTTTTACAAAAATTTAGAATGTTTGGATACATAATTTTTGGATATTCGGATATATAAAACCATTATTCAAAACTTTGGATTTTTGAAATTCGTATATCATATTTTTGATTGCTTTAGGCCTCCAAAAGACTCGAGACGGCCTCGTCCGGAAGCACTACCCAAACTAGACTACAATCTAACCGAAAGAAATAAAAAAAATCTCTTGATTTTATAGAAGATGTGAACTCAAACGCTGATGAGGTACAACTAAAAGTTTTTTCTGATATCATGACACAAAATGCTGACGTCGAATATTTTCGACGTCATGGGTTTCACGGTTAGACTGACCGTGAAACTTTTTTCAGTTATCACTTTAAAGATCTTCAGTTATCACTTTTTCGATAATATTTTTTTCAAGAGTTTATAGTCCTAAATTTAAAAAGCTAACGGTTTTTTGTTACTTTTTACAGTTCGGGGACTCCTAGATGTGAAAGAAATTGATGCCCACTATCGATGACGAGCTAGGAAGAAGGTCACAATTATATAGTATTTTGATGCCGGTTATGAGCAAATTTGAATCCGGTTTAGATAAAGGTGAAGGCATGTACATTTTATTCATAAATCCGAAGCTAAAACCCCTTGAGGGTTGGTAGCTCGACCCGTTTTAATCAGTTACTAACAAAGTTCTCATTTTAAAGAAAGACCTTACAACCCGTATACCAATTACTCTAGCACGAATGAGACCATTCTTTCCACTATCTCTCCTCTTTCTAGAAAATTGCTCAAGTTCGGCCACTGTTCTTCCCTTCCACGTTCCCTTCTTTCCCGATATGCACCTTTCTTTTCTTTCCCCTTTGTACATGTTCATCTATATATACCTTCATAATGTTTCATCTTTCCTCAAACACCATTTCCACTACCTCTCCTCTCTCTAGAAAAATGCTACCAGTTGTTTCTCTCACTAAACACAGAACCACACTAGAAGCACCACCCACACTGGACTACAAACTCCGGAAAGAAACAAATAATATCTTGAGTTTATAGAAGATGTGACCTCAAACGCTGATGAGGTACAACTAAAAGTTTTGTCAGATATGCTGACACAAATTGCTGACGTCGAATATCTTCGATGTCATGTGTATCACGGTCAAACTAACCATGAAAATATTTAGAAATTTTTTTTGGTTATCACATATGAAGAACTTCAACGAGATATTAATAGTATAGCCAATGATGATAAGTCACCTATACTTTCTTCTCACCACATATTAGAATTCTTAACAAGGTATAATTAAAAAAATTCTAGCGTTTATTTTTATTCATTGGTTACGAAGATGATCATATTATTGATTCAAAGACATATAAAAACCATTGATAATATAAATGTAATAAAAAGGCAAGACTTGATCTATATAACATAAAAGGAATATACTACAATTAGGCGTGTTCAAAGATATTCATATTCAGATATCCAAAATCCAAAATCCAAAAATATTCATATTCGGATATCCAAAAAATTGTTTGGAATTGATTTCGAAATTGGGATACGTGAATTGTCACTTTAGAACTTATAAATAAGTTTTACAAAAATTTAGAATGTTTGGATACATAATTTTTGGATATTCGGATATATAAAACCATTATTCAAAACTTTGGATTTTTGAAATTCGTATATCATATTTTTGATTGCTTTAGGCCTCCAAAAGACTCGAGACGGCCTCGTCCGGAAGCACTACCCAAACTAGACTACAATCTAACCGAAAGAAATAAAAAGAATCTCTTGATTTTATAGAAGATGTGAACTCAAACGCTGATGAGGTACAACTAAAAGTTTTTTCTGATATCATGACACAAAATGCTGACGTCGAATATTTTCGACGTCATGGGTTTCACGGTTAGACTGACCGTGAAACTTTTTTCAGTTATCACTTTAAAGATCTTCAGTTATCACTTTTTCGATAATATTTTTTTCAAGAGTTTATAGTCCTAAATTTAAAAAGCTAACGGTTATTTATTACTTTTTACAGTTCGGGGACTCCTAGATGTGAAAGAAATTGATGCCCACTATCGATGACGAGCTAGGAAGAAGGTCACAATTATATAGTATTTTGATGCCGGTTATGAACAAATTTGAATCCGGTTTAGATAAAGGTGAAGGCATGTACATTTTATTCATAAATCCGAAGCTAAAACCCCTTGAGGGTTGGTTGCTCGACCCGTTTTAATCAGTTACTAACAAAGTTCTCATTTTAAAGAAAGACCTTACAACCCGTATACCAATTACTCTAGCACGAATGAGACCATTCTCTCCACTATCTCTCCTCTCTCTAGAAAACTGCTCAAGTTCGGCCACTGTTCTTCCCTTCCACGTTCCCTTCTTTCCCAATATGCACCTTTCTTTTCTTTCCCCTTTGTACATGTTCATCTATATATACCTTCATAATATTTCATCTTTCCTCACACACCATTTCCACTACCTCTCCTCTCTCTAGAAAAATGCTACTAGTTGTTTCTCTCACTAAACACAGAACCACACTAGAAGCACCACCCACATTGGACTACAAACTCTGGAAAGAAACAAATAATATCTTGAGTTTATAGAAGATGTGACCTCAAACGCTGATGAGGTACAACTAAAAGTTTTGTCAGATATGCTGACACAAATTGCTGACGTCGAATATCTTCGATGTCATGTGTATCACGGTCAAACTAACCATGAAAATATTTAGAAATTTTTTTTGGTTATCACATATGAAGATCTTCAACGAGATATTAATAGTATAGCCAATGATGATAAGTCACCTATACTTTCTTCTCACCATATATTAGAATTCTTAACAAGGTATAATTAAAAAAATTCTAGCGTTTATTTTTATTCATTGGTTACGAAGATGATCATATTAGTGATTCAAAGACATATAAAAACCATTGATAATATAAATGTAATAAAAAGGCAAGACTTGATCTATATAACATAAAAGGAATATACTACAATTAGGCGTGTTCAAAGATATTCATATTCGGATATCCAAAATCCAAAATCCAAAAATATTCATATTCGGATATCCAAAAAATTGTTTGGAATTGATTTCGAAATTGGGATATGTGAATTGTCACTTTAGAACTTATAAATAAGTTTTACAAAAATTTAGAATGTTTGGATACATAATTTTTGGATATTCGGATATATAAAACCATTATTCAAAACTTTGGATTTTTGAAATTCGTATATCATATTTTTGATTGCTTTAGGCCTCCAAAAGACTCGAGACGGCCTCGTCCGGAAGCACTACCCAAACTAGACTACAATCTAACCGAAAGAAATAAAAAAAATCTCTTGATTTTATAGAAGATGTGAACTCAAACGCTGATGAGGTACAACTAAAAGTTTTTTCTGATATCATGACACAAAATGCTGACGTCGAATATTTTCGACGTCATGGGTTTCACGGTTAGACTGACCGTGAAACTTTTTTCAGTTATCACTTTAAAGATCTTCAGTTATCACTTTTTCGATAATATTTTTTTAAGAGTTTATAGACCTAAATTTAAAAAGCTAACGGTTTTTTGTTACTTTTTACAGTTCGGGGACTCCTAGATGTGAAAGAAATTGATGCCCACTATCGATGACGAGCTAGGAAGAAGGTCACAATTATATAGTATTTTGATGCCGGTTATGAGCAAATTTGAATCCGGTTTAGATAAAGGTGAAGGCATGTACATTTTATTCATAAATCCGAAGCTAAAACCCCTTGAGGGTTGGTTGCTCGACCCGTTTTAATCAGTTACTAACAAAGTTCTCATTTTAAAGAAAGTCCTTACAACCCGTATACCAATTACTCTAGCACGAATGAGACCATTCTTTCCACTATCTCTCCTCTCTCTAGAAAACTGCTCAAGTTCGGCCACTGTTCTTCCCTTCCACGTTCCCTTCTTTCCCGATATGCACCTTTCTTTTCTTTCCCCTTTGTACATGTTCATCTACATATACCTTCATAATGTTTCATATTTCCTCACACACCATTTCCACTACCTCTCCTCTCTCTAGAAAAATGCTACCAGTTGTTTCTCTCACTAAACACAGAACCACACTAGAAGCACCACCCACACTGGACTACAAACTCCGGAAAGAAACAAATAATATCTTGAGTTTATAGAAGATGTGACCTCAAACGCTGATGAGGTACAACTAAAAGTTTTGTCAGATATGCTGACACAAATTGCTGACGTCGAATATCTTCGATGTCATGTGTATCACGGTCAAACTAACCATGAAAATATTTAGAAATTTTTTTTGGTTATCACATATGAAGATCTTCAATGTGATATTAATAGTATAGCCAATGATGATAAGTCACCTATACTTTCTTCTCACCACATATTAGAATTCTTAACAAGGTATAATTAAAAAAATTCTAGCGTTTATTTTTATTCATTGGTTACGAAGATGATCATATTAGTGATTCAAAGACATATAAAAACCATTGATAATATAAATGTAATAAAAAGGCAAGACTTGATCTATATAACATAAAAGGAATATACTACAATTAGGCGTGTTCAAAGATATTCATATTCGGATATCCAAAATCCAAAATCCAAAAATATTCATATTCGGATATCCAAAAAATTGTTTGGAATTGATTTCGAAATTGGGATACGTGAATTGTCACTTTAGAACTTATAAATAAGTTTTACAAAAATTTAGAATGTTTGGATACATAATTTTTTTATATTCGGATATATAAAACCATCATTCAAAACTTTGGATTTTTGAAATTCGTATATCATATTTTTGATTGCTTTAGGCCTCCAAAAGACTCGAGACGGCCTCGTCCGGAAGCACTACCCAAACTAGACTACAATCTAACCGAAAGAAATAAAAAAAATCTCTTGATTTTATAGAAGATGTGAACTCAAACGCTGATGAGGTACAACTAAAAGTTTTTTCTGATATCATGACACAAAATGCTGACGTCGAATATTTTCGACGTCATGGGTTTCACGGTTAGACTGACCGTGAAACTTTTTTCAGTTATCACTTTAAAGATCTTCAGTTATCACTTTTTCGATAATATTTTTTTCAAGAGTTTATAGTCCTAAATTTAAAAAGCTAACGGTTTTTTGTTACTTTTTACAGTTCGGGGACTCCTAGATGTGAAAGAAATTGATGCCCACTATCGATGACGAGCTAGGAAGAAGGTCACAATTATATAGTATTTTGATGCCGGTTATGAGCAAATTTGAATCCGGTTTAGATAAAGGTGAAGGCATGTACATTTTATTCATAAATCCGAAGCTAAAACCCCTTGAGGGTTGGTTGCTCGACCCGTTTTAATCAGTTACTAACAAAGTTCTCATTTTAAAAAAAGACCTTACAACCCGTATACCAATTACTCTAGCACGAATGAGACCATTCTCTCCACTATCTCTCCTCTCTCTAGAAAACTGCTCAAGTTCGGCCACTGTTCTTCCCTTCCACGTTCCCTTCTTTCCCGATATGCACCTTTCTTTTCTTTCCCCTTTGTACATGTTCATCTATATATACCTTCATAATGTTTCATCTTTCCTCACACACCATTTCCACTACCTCTCCTCTCTCTAGAAAAATGCTACTAGTTGTTTCTCTCACAAAACACAGAACCACACTAGAAGCACCACCCACATTGGACTACAAACTCTGGAAAGAAACAAATAATATCTTGAGTTTATAGAAGATGTGACCTCAAACGCTGATGAGGTACAACTAAAAGTTTTGTCAGATATGCTGACACAAATTGCTGACGTCGAATATCTTCGATGTCATGTGTATCACGGTCAAACTAACCATGAAAATATTTAGAAATTTTTTTTGGTTATCACATATGAAGAACTTCAACGAGATATTAATAGTATAGCCAATGATGATAAGTCACCTATACTTTCTTCTCACCACATATTAGAATTCTTAACAAGGTATAATTAAAAAAATTCTAGCGTTTATTTTTATTCATTGGTTACGAAGATGATCATATTATTGATTCAAAGACATATAAAAACCATTGATAATATAAATGTAATAAAAAGGCAAGACTTGATCTATATAACATAAAAGGAATATACTACAATTAGGCGTGTTCAAAGATATTCATATTCAGATATCCAAAATCCAAAATCCAAAAATATTCATATTCGGATATCCAAAAAATTGTTTGGAATTGATTTCGAAATTGGGATACGTGAATTGTCACTTTAGAACTTATAAATAAGTTTTACAAAAATTTAGAATGTTTGGATACATAATTTTTGGATATTCGGATATATAAAACCATTATTCAAAACTTTGGATTTTTGAAATTCGTATATCATATTTTTGATTGCTTTAGGCCTCCAAAAGACTCGAGACGGCCTCGTCCGGAAGCACTACCTAAACTAGACTACAATCTAACCGAAAGAAATAAAAAAAATCTCTTGATTTTATAGAAGATGTGAACTCAAACGCTGATGAGGTACAACTAAAAGTTTTTTCTGATATCATGACACAAAATGCTGACGTCGAATATTTTCGACGTCATGGGTTTCACGGTTAGACTGACCGTGAAACTTTTTTTAGTTATCACTTTAAAGATCTTCAGTTATCACTTTTTCGATAATATTTTTTTCAAGAGTTTATAATCCTAAATTTAAAAAGCTAACGGTTTTTTATTACTTTTTACAGTTCGGGGACTCCTAGATGTGAAAGAAATTGATGCCCACTATCGATGACGAGCTAGGAAGAAGGTCACAATTATATAGTATTTTGATGCCGGTTATGAACAAATTTGAATCCGGTTTAGATAAAGGTGAAGGCATGTACATTTTATTCATAAATCCGAAGCTAAAACCCCTTGAGGGTTGGTTGCTCGACCCGTTTTAATCAGTTACTAACAAAGTTCTCATTTTAAAGAAAGACCTTACAACCCGTATACCAATTACTCTAGCACGAATGAGACCATTCTTTCCACTATCTCTCCTCTCTCTAGAAAACTGCTCAAGTTCGGCCACTGTTCTTCCCTTCCACGTTCCCTTCTTTCCCGATATGCACCTTTCTTTTCTTTCCCCTTTTTACATGTTCATCTATATATACCTTCATAATGTTTCATCTTCCCTCACACACCATTTTCACTACCTCTCCTCTCTCTAGAAAAATGCTACCAGTTGTTTCTCTCACTAAACACAGAACCACACTAGAAGCACCACCCACACTGGACTACAAACTCCGAAAAGAAACAAATAATCTCTTGAGTTTATAGAAGATGTGGCCTCAAACGCTGATGAGGTACAACTAAAAGTTTTGTCAGATATGCTGACACAAATTGCTGACGTCGAATATCTTCGATGTCATGTGTATCACGGTCAAACTAACCATGAAAATATTTAGAAATTTTTTTTGGTTATCACACATGAAGATCTTCAACGAGATATTAATAGTATAGCCAATGATGATAAGTCACCTATACTTTCTTCTCACCACATATTAGAATTCTTAACAAGGTATAATTAAAAAAATTCTAGCGTTTATTTTTATTCATTGGTTACGAAGATGATCATATTAGTTATTCCAAGACATATAAAAACCATTGATAATATAAATGTAATAAAAAGGCAAGACTTGATCTATATAACATAAAAGGAATATACTACAATTAGGCGTGTTCAAAGATATTCATATTCGGATATCCAAAATCCAAAATCCAAAAATATTCATATTCGGATATCCAAAAAATTGTTTGGAATTGATTTCGAAATTGGGATACGTGAATTGTCACTTTAGAACTTATAAATAAGTTTTACAAAAATTTAGAATGTTTGGATACATAATTTTTGGATATTCGGATATATAAAACCATTATTCAAAACTTTGGATTTTTGAAATTCGTATATCATATTTTTGATTGCTTTAGGCCTCCAAAAGACTCGAGACGGCCTCGTCCGGAAGCACTACCCAAACTAGACTACAATCTAACCGAAAGAAATAAAAAAAATCTCTTGATTTTATAGAAGATGTGAACTCAAACGCTGATGAGGTACAACTAAAAGTTTTTTCTGATATCATGACACAAAATGCTGACGTCGAATATTTTCGACGTCATGGGTTTCACGGTTAGACTGACCGTGAAACTTTTTTCAGTTATCACTTTAAAGATCTTCAGTTATCACTTTTTCGATAATATTTTTTTCAAGAGTTTATAGTCCTAAATTTAAAAAGCTAACGGCTTTTTGTTACTTTTTACAGTTCGGGGACTCCTAGATGTGAAAGAAATTGATGCCCACTATCGATGACGAGCTAGGAAGAAGGTCACAATTATATAGTATTTTGATGCCGGTTATGAACAAATTTGAATCCGGTTTAGATAAAGGTGAAGGCATGTACATTTTATTCATAAATCCGAAGCTAAAACCCCTTGAGGGTTGGTTGCTCGACCCGTTTTAATCAGTTACTAACAAAGTTCTCATTTTAAAGAAAGACCTTACAACCCGTATACCAATTACTCTAGCACGAATGAGACCATTCTCTCCACTATCTCTCCTCTCTCTAGAAAACTGCTCAAGTTCGGCCACTGTTCTTCCCTTCCACGTTCCCTTCTTTCCCGATATGCACCTTTCTTTTCTTTCCCCTTTGTACATGTTCATCTATATATACCTTCATAATGTTTCATCTTTCCTCACACACCATTTCCACTACCTCTCCTCTCTCTAGAAAAATGCTACCAGTTGTTTCTCTCACTAAACACAGAACCACACTAGAAGCACCACCCACATTGGACTACAAACTCCGGAAAGAAACAAATAATATCTTGAGTTTATAGAAGATGTGACCTCAAACGCTGATGAGGTACAACTAAAAGTTTTGTCAGATATGCTGACACAAATTGCTGACGTCGAATATCTTCGATGTCATGTGTATCACGGTCAAACTAACCATGAAAATATTTAGAAATTTTTTTTGGTTATCACATATGAAGATCTTCAACGAGATATTAATAGTATAGCCAATGATGATAAGTCACCTATACTTTCTTCTCACCACATATTAGAATTCTTAACAAGGTATAATTAAAAAAATTCTAGCGTTTATTTTTATTCATTGGTTACGAAGATGATCATATTAGTGATTCAAAGACATATAAAAACCATTGATAATATAAATGTAATAAAAAGGCAAGACTTGATCTATATAACATAAAAGGAATATACTACAATTAGGCGTGTTCAAAGATATTCATATTCGGATATCCAAAATCCAAAAATATTCATATTCGGATATCCAAAAAATTGTTTGGAATTGATTTCGAAATTGGGATACGTGAATTGTCACTTTAGAACTTATAAATAAGTTTTACAAAAATTTAGAATGTTTGGATACATAATTTTTGGATATTCGGATATATAAAACCATTATTCAAAACTTTGGATTTTTGAAATTCGTATATCATATTTTTTATTGCTTTAGGCCTCCAAAAGACTCGAGACGGCCTCGTCCGGAAGCACTACCCAAACTAGACTACAATCTAACCGAAAGAAATAAAAAAAATCTCTTGATTTTATAGAAGATGTGAACTCAAACGCTGATGAGGTACAACTAAAAGTTTTTTCTGATATCATGACACAAAATGCTGACGTCGAATATTTTCGACGTCATGGGTTTCACGGTTAGACTGACCGTGAAACTTTTTTCAGTTATCACTTTAAAGATCTTCAGCCCGATATTAATCGCATAGCCAATGGTAATAAGTCACCTATACCTTCTTCTCACCCCATTTCACAATTCTTAACTAGGCATTATTATACAAATTCTACACGTTTATTTTTATTCACCTGTTGCAAAATTAGTGACATTGTTTGCATTCAAAGACATATAAAAACCATTACGAAGTGATCATATTAGTGACTTGGTGTTTTGTGACAGTTCTGGGACTTCTGCTGGTGAAAGAAAACTCATGCCAAACAGCATAGATCCAACACCTCGTGAATTTGTACGTACGAATTTTATTCGCATTAAGGAGTTGAGGCAGCAAGTCACTCGACTTGGACACCGAGTTGACCGGGTCATGTGGGATGAATTCAAAGTAGCCCATGTTTGGCATAATGGTATAAGACACCTCAGTAGGTTTTACCATAGGGGTTAAATTTAACCCAAAGTAACACTCTGAAGAAGCATACATTGTACATGTTTGAGGTAAATTACCACTGTAAAAATCAAGTATCGGTATATACCGGGCCATAGCACCAGTCACAATGACGTCAAGGTACTTGGTATTGGGCCAAACCCTGGTTATAATCCCTTCCCAGTTGCCTTCAAAGCATTGGCCAGTAACAAACTGGGCCAGTTCTGGGTCGGGCTACAAAATCTTCGACATGCAAGCCCGAATATTTGGGTCACTGATTTTGGGGTACAAGGTTCCAGTTTCGACGTCATGTGCTAGTTGTTTCCAGTGTAATGTGAGGAACTTAATCGCCCGAACAAGACAAGAAGCAAAAACGGCCCCACAGCGAAGAACTTCTTGACGGTAAATGAGACCACAAAGCATTTGAGAGTACATGCTTTGAAAGGAATCGACACAAAGGATGGTTTCATTTGGACTAGTGTAGATATTGTATGGGTCGTAGGGGCAGGTTTTGAACTGCTGGCTTTTGTATTAACTGGTGAGAACAGGTCGAGCCACTAATCCGCTTGGGGTTTTGGTTTAAGCTTTTATGAAAAAGAAGTATAGACCCTTGCCTTTGTCTAAACCGGGCACGTACCTGCAACAACGACAATAATTCATTAGTAATGAGTATCAAAAAAAATTATGTTACGACAAAGATACTAGGTGGTGTATTCAAGAAAAAAAATACTAAAAGTGATTTTATTAATGTATTTATTTTCGGAAAGTTTTATCGCGAAAAAAAGTTGCCACTAGCAAATACATTCCGGTTATCACATATGAAGATCTTAAACCAGATATTAATCGTATAGCCAATGATGATAAGTCACCTATATTTTCTTCTCACCCCATTTTAGAATTCTTAACACGGTAAAATTAAACAAATTTTAACGTTTATTTTTATTCATTGCTTACGAAGATGATCATATTAGTGATTCAAAGGCATATAAAAACGATTGCTAATATAAATGAAATAAAAATGCAAGACTTGATCTAAATGACATAAAAGGAAAATACTATAATTAGGCATGTTCAAAAATATTCATATTCGGATATCCAAAATCCAAAAATATTCATATTCGGATATCCAAAAAATTGTTTGGAATTGATTTCGAAATTGGGATACGTGAATTTAACCTAAAGTAACACTCTGAAGAAGCATACATTGTACATGTTTGAGGTAAATTACCACTGTAAAAATCAAGTATCGGTATATACCGGGCCATAGCACCAGTCACAATGACGTCAAGGTACTTGGTATTGGGCCAAACCCGGGTTATAATCCCTTCCCAGTTGCCTTCAAAGCATTGGCCAGTAACAAACTCGGCAAGTTCTGGGTCGGGCTACAAAATCTTCGACATGCAAGCCCGAATATTCGGGTCACTGATTTTGGGGTACAAGGTTCCAGTTTCGACGTCATGTGCTAGTTGTTTCCAGTGTAACGTGAGGAACTTAATCGCCCGAACAAGACAAGAAGCGAAAACGGCCCCACAGCGAAGAACTTCTTGACGGTAAATGAAACCACAAAGCATTTGAGAGTACATGCTTTGAAAGGAATCGACACAAAGGATGGTTTCATTTGGGCTAGTGTAGACATTGTATGGGTCGTAGGGGCGGGTTTTGAACTGTTGGGTTTTGTAGTAACTGGTGAGAACAGGTCGAGACACTAGCCCGCTTGGGGTTTTGGTTTCAGCTTTTATGAACAAGAAGTATAGACCCTTGCCTTTGTCTAAACCAGGCACGTACCTGCAACAACAACAATAATTCATTAGTTATGAGTATCAAAAAAATTATGTTACGACAAAGATTCTAGGTGGTGTATTCAAGGAAAAAAAACTAAAAGTGATTTTATTAAAGTATTTATTTTTGGAAAGTTTTATCGCGAAAAAATGTTACCACTAGCAAATAAATTCCAGTTATCACATATGAAGATCTTCAACCAGATATTAATCGTATAGCCAATGATGATAAATCACCTATATTTTCTTCTCATCTCATTTTAGAATTCTTAACACGGTATAATTAAACAAATTCTAACGTTTATTTTTATTCATTGCTTACGAAGATGATCATATTAGTCATTCAAAGACATATAAAAACGATTGCTAATATAAATGAAATAAAAAGGCAAGAGTTGATCTAAATGACATAAAGGAAAATACTATAATTAGGCGTGTTAAAAATATTCATATTCGGATATCCAAAATCCAAAAATATTCATATTCGGATATCCAAAAAATTGTTTGGAATTGATTTCGAAATTGGAATAAGTGAATTGTCACTTTAGAACTTATAAATAAGTTTTACAAAAAATTCAAAATGTTTGGATACATAATTTTTGGATATTCGGATATATAAAACCATTATTCGAAACTTTGGATTTTTGAAATTCCTATATCATATTTTTTATTGCTTTAGGCCTCCAAAAGACTCGAGACGGCCTCGTCTGGAAGCACTACCCAAACTAGACTACAATTTAACCGAAAGAAATAAACAAATCTCTTGATTTTATAGAAGATGTGAACTCAAACGCTGATGAGGTACAACTAAAAGTTTTTTCTAATATCGTGACACAAAATACTACATTTAGGCATTTTCAAAAATCTTCATATTCGTATATCCAAAATACTGATTGGAATTGATTCAGAAATTGGGATACATGAGTTGTCACTTTATAACTCATATATAAGTTTTACAAAAATTCAAAATGTTTGGATACTTAATTTTTGGATATTCGGATATATAAAACCATTATTCGAAACTTTGGATATTTGAAATTCCTATATCATATTTTCGCTTTAGGCATCCAAAAGACTCGACACAGCCTTGGCCGGAAGCACTACCACACTAGACTACAATCTAACCGAAAGAAATATAAAAAATATCTTGTGTTTATAGGAGATGTAAACTCAAACGCTGATGAGGTACAACTATTTTTTTCAGATATCGTGACACAAAATGCTGACGTCGAATATCTTCGACATCATGGGTTTCACGGTCAAACTGACCGTGAAATTTTTTCGAGTTATCACTATAAAGATCTTTAGCTCGATATTAATCGTATAGCCAATGGGGATAAGTCACCTATACCTTCTTCTCACTCCGTTTCACAATTTTTAACTAGGCATTATTATACAAATTCTACGCGTTTATTTTTATTCGCCGGTTACGGAGTGATCATATTAGTGACATTGTTTACATTCGAAGACATATAAAAACCATTGCTAATATGAATGAAATAAAAATGCAAGACTTGATCTAAATGACATAAAGGAAAATACTACAATCAGGGGCGTTCAAAAAAATTCATATTTGGATATCCGAAATACTGATTTGAATTGATTTGAAAATTGAGATATATGAATTGTTACTTTAAAAATCATATATAAGTTTTACCAAAAATCAAAATATTTGGATAGCTAATTTTCGGATATTCGGATACATAAACCCATTATTCGAAACTTTAGATATTTGAAATTCTCCTATCATATTTTTGCTCTAGGCCTCCAAAAGACTCAAGATGATCTTGGCCGGAAGCACCACCCACACTAGACTACAATCTAACCTAAAGAAACAATAAATCTCTTGAGATTATACAAGATGTGATCTCAAACACTAATGAGGTACAACTAAAACTTTTGTCATATATCCTTACACAAAATGCCGACATTGAATATCTTCGACGTTATGGGTTTCACGGTCAGACTGAACGTGAAACTTTTAAGAAAATTTCGGTTATCATATATGAAGATCTTCAACCCGATATTAATCATGCGGGCAATGGTGATATGTCACCTATACTTTCTTCTCACCCCATTTCAGAATTCTTAACAAGGTATATTACACAAATTCTACATATTTATTATTATTCTTTGGTTACAAAAATGATCATATTAATTTTAACTCTTAGTTCATAAAGTTGTGTACTTTTTAGGTAATATTTTTTTCAAGATTTAATAGTTCTGAATTTAAAAGTTTAACGGTTTTTTGTTACTTTGTACAGTTCAGGGACTTCTGGAGGTGAAAGAAAATTGATGCCCACTATCAATGACGAGCTAGGAAGAAGGTCACAATTATATAGTCTTTTGATGCCGGTTATGAACCAATTTGTATCCGGTTTAGATAAAGGCAAAGGCATGTACTTTTTATTCATAAAATCCAAAGCTAAAACCCCTGGTGGGTTGGCAGCTCGACCTGTTTTAACCACTTACTGCAGAGTTTCTCGTTTTAAAGAAAGACCTTACGACCTGTATACCAATTACACTAGCCCGAATGAGACCATTCTTTCCACCACCTCTCCTCTCTCTAGAAAAATGCTACCAGTTGTTTCTCTCACTAAAAACACAACCACACTAGAAGCTCCACCCACACTGGACTACAATCTAATCGAAAGAAACAAAAAAATTTGTGAGTTTATAGAAGATGTGACCTCAAATCCTGATGAGGTAACACTAAAAGTTTTTGTCGGATATGCTAACACAAATTGCTGACGTCGAGTATCTTCGACGTCATGTGTTTCACGGTCAAACTAAACATGAAACTTTTAAGAAACTTTGCAAGTTATCACATATGAAGATCTTCAACTTGATATTAATCGAATAGTCAATGATGATAAGTCACCTATACTTTCTTCTAATCCCATTTCAGAATTCTTTACAAGGTAAAATTATAAAAATTATAACGTTTATTTTTATTCATTGGTTACGAAGATGATCATATTAGTGATTCAAGACATATAAAAACCGTTGCTAATATAAATGAAATAAGAATACAAGACTTGATCTAAATGACATAAAGGAAAAGTACAACATTTGGCGTGTTAAAAAATAATCATATTTGGATATCCGAAATATTGATTGGAATTGATTCATAAATTGGGATACATGAGTTGTCACTTTAAAACTCATATACAAGTTTTACAAAAATTCAAAATGTTTGGATACTTAATTTTTGGATATTTGGATATATAAAACCATTATTCGAAACTTTGGTTATTTGAAATTCCTATATCATATTTTCTCTTTAGGCATCCAAAAGACTCGACACAGCCTTGGCTGGAAGCACTACCCACACTAGACTACAATCTAACCGAAAGAAATATAAAAAATCACGTGTGTTTATAGGAGATGTAAACTTAAACGCTGATTAGGTACACCTATTTTTTTTCAGATATCGTGACACAAAATGCTATGTCAAACATCTTCGACATCATGGGTTTCACGGTCAGACTGACCGTGAAACTTTTGCCAGTTATCACTATAAAGCTCTTCAGCCCGATATTAATCGTATAGCCAATGGGGATAAGTCACCTATATATACCTTCTTCTCACTCCGTTTCACAATTTTTAACTAGGCATTATTATACAAATTCTACACGTTTATTTTTATTCGCCGGTTACGGAGTGATCATATTAGTGACATTGTTTGCATTCAAAGACATATAAAAACCATTGCTAATATGAATGAAATAAAAATGCAAGACTTGATCTAAATGACATAAAGGAAAATACTACAATCGGAGGTGTTCCAAAATATTCATATTCGGATATCCGAAATACTTATTAGAATTGATTTGAAAATTGAGATATATGAATTGTCACTTTAAAAATCATATATAAGTTTTACCAAAAATCAAAATATTTGGATAGCTAATTTTTGGATATTCGGATACATAAACCCATTATTCAAAACTTTAGATATTTGAAATTCTTCTATCATATTTTTGCACTAGGCCTCCAAAAGACTCGAGATGGCCTTGCCGGAAGCACCACCCACACTAGACTACAATCTAACCGAAAGAAACAAAAAATCTCTTGAGTTTATACAAGATGTGATCTCAAACACTGATGAGGTACAACTAATTTTTTTTCATATATCCTGACACAAAATGCCGACATTAAATATCTTCAACGTTATGGGTTTCACGGTCAGACTGAACGTGAAACTTTTAAGAAACTTTCGGTTATCATATATGAAGATCTTCAACCCGATATTAATCGTGTGGGCAATGGTGATATGTCACCTATACTTTCTTCTCACCCCATTTCAGAATTCTTAACAAGGTATTATTACACAAATTCTTCACATTTATTATTATTCTTTGGTTACAAAAATAATCATATTAATTTTAACTCTTTGTTCATAAAGTTGTGTACTTTTTAGATAATTATTTTTTCAAGATTTTATAGTCCTGAATTTAAAAGTTTAACGGTTTTTTGTTACTTTGTACAGTTCAGGGACTTCTGGAGGTGAAAGAAAATTGATGCCAACTATCAATGACGAGCTAGGAAGAAGGTCACAATTATATAGTCTTTTGATGCCGGTTTTGAACCAATTTGTATCCGGTTTAGATAAAAGCAAAGGCATGTACTTTTTATTCATAAAATCCAAAGCTAAAACCCCTGGTGGGTTGGCAGCTCGACCTGTTTTAACCTGTTACTGCAATGGTTCTCATTTTAAAGAAAGACCTTACGACCCGTATACCAATTACACTAGCCCGAATGAGACCATTCTTTCCACCACCTCTCCTCTCTCTCTAGAAAAATGCTTCCAGTTGTTTCTCTCACTAAACACACAACCACACTAGAAGCTCCACCCACACTGGACTACAATCTAACTGAAAGAAACAAAAAAACTCGTGAGTTTATACAAGATGTGACCTCAAATCCTGATGAGGTAACACTAAAATTTTTTGTCGGATATGCTTACACAAATTGCTGACGTCGAGTATCTTCGACGTCATGTGTTTCACGGTCAAACTAACAATGAAACTTTTAAGAAACTTTTCAAGTTATCACATATGAAGATCTTCAACCCGATATTAATCGAATAGTCAATGATGATAAGTCACCTATACTTTCTTCTAACCCCATTTTAGAATTCTTAACAAGGTATAATTATAAAAATTATAACGTTTATTTCTATTCATTGGTTACGAAGATGATCATATTAGTGATTCAAGACATATAAAAACCGTTGCTAATATAAATGAAACAAAAATACAAGACTTGATCTAAATGACATAAAGGAAAAATACAACATTAGGCATGTTAAAAAATATTCATATACGGATATCCGAAATATTGATTGGAATTGATTCATAAATTGGGATACATGCGTTGTCACTTTAAAACTCATATATAAGTTTTACAAAAATTCAAAATGTTTGAATACTTAATTTTTGGATATTTGGATATATAAAACCATTATTCGAAACTTTGGATATTTGAAATTCCTATATCATATTTTCGCTTTAGGCATCCAAAAGACTCGACACGGCTTTGGCCGGAAGCACTACCCACACTAGACTACAATCTAACCGAAAGAAAAATAAAAAATCACTTGTGTTTATAGGAGATGTAAACTCAAACGCTGATTAGGTACAACTATTTCCTTTTTCAGATATCATGACACAAAATGCGGACGTCGAATATCTTCGACATCATGGGTTTCACGGTCAGATTGACAGTGAAACTTTTGCCAGTTATCACTATAAAGATCTTCAGCCCGATATTAATCGTATAGCCAATGGGAATAAGTCACCTATACCTTCTTCTCACTCCGTTTCACAATTTTTAACTAGGTATTATTATACAAATTCTACGCGTTTATTTTTATTCGCCAGTTACGGAGTGATCATATTAGTGACATTGTTTGCATTCAAAGACATATAAAAACCATTGCTAATATGATTGAAATAATAATGCAAGACTTGATCTAAATGACATAAAGGAAAATACTACAATCAGGGGTGTTCAAAAAATTTCATATTCGGATATCCGAAATCCTTATAGAATTGATTTGAAATTTGAGATATATGAATTGTCACTTTAAAAATCATATATAAGCTTTACCAAAAATCAAAATATTTGGATAGCTAATTTTCGGATATTCGGATACATAAACCTATTTTTCGAAACTTAAGATATTTGAAATTCTTCTATCATATTTTTGCTCTAGGCCTCCAAAAGACTCGAGATGGCCTTGGCCGGAAGCACCACCCACACTAGACTACAATCTAGCCGAAAGAAATGAAAAATCTCTTGAGTTTATACAAGATGTGATCTCAAACGCTGATGATGTACAACTATTTTTTTTTTCATATATCCTGACACAAAATGCCGACATTAAATATCTTCGACGTTATGGATTTCACGGTCAGACTGAACGTGAAACTTTTAAGAAACTTTCGGTTATCATATATGAAGATCTTCAACCCGATATTAATAGTGTGGGCAATGGTGATATGTCACCTATACTTTCTTCTCACCCCATTTCAGAATTCTTAACAAGGTATTATTAACAAATTCTTCACATTTATTATTATTCTTTGGTTATAAAAATGATCATATTAATTTTAACTCTTTGTTCATAAAGTTTGTACTTTTTAGATAATATTTTTTTCAAGATTTTATAGTCCTGAATTTAAAAGTTTAACGGTTTTTTGTTACTTTGTACAGTTCGGGGACTTCTGGAGGTGAAAGAAAATTGATGCCAACTTTCAATGACGAGCTAGGAAGAAGGTCACAATTATATAGTATTTTGATGCCGGTTATGAACCAATTTGTATCCGGTTTAGAAAAAGGCAACTCATGAGTTTATAGAAGATGTGACCTCAAATCCTTATGAGGTAACACTAAAAGTTTTTGTCGGATATGCTAACACAAATTGCTGACGTCGAGTATCTTCGACGTCATGTGTTTCACGGTCAAACTAAACATGAAAATTTTAAGAAACTTTTCTTGTTATCACATATGAAGATCTTCAACCCTATATTAATCGAATAGTCAATGATGATAAGTCACCTATACTTTCTTCTAACCCCATTTTAGAATTCTTAACGTATAATTATAAAAATTATAACGTTTATTTCTATTCATTGGTTACGAAGATGATCATATTAGTGATTCAAGACATATTAAAACCGTTGCTGATATAAATGAAATAGAAATACAAGACTTGATCTAAATGACATAAAGGAAAACTACAACATTAGGCGTGTTAAAAAATATTCGTATTCGAATATCCGAAATGTTGATTGGAATTGATTCATAAATTGGGATACATGAGTTGTCACTTTAAAACTCATATATAAGTTTTACAAAAATTCAAAATGTTTGGATACTTAATTTTTGGATATTTGGATATATAAACCATTATTCGAAACTTTGAATATTTGAAATTCCTATATCATATTTTCGCTTTAGGCATCCAAAAGACTCGACACGTCCTTGGCCGGAAGCACTACCCACACTAGACTACAATCTAACCGAAAGAAATATAAAAAAATCACTTGTGTTTATAGGAGATGTAAACTCAAACGCTGATTAGGTACAACTATTTTTTTTTTCAGATATCGTGACACAAAATGCTGACGTCGAATGTCTTCGACATCATGGGTTTCACGGTCAGACTGACCGTGAAACTTTTGCCAGTTATCACTGTAAAGATCTTCAGCCCGATATTAATCGTATAGCCAATGGGGATAAGTCAGCTATACCTTCTTCTTACTCCGTTTCACAATTTTTAACTAGTTATTATTATACAAATTCTACGTGTTTATTTTTATTCGCCGGTTACGGAGTGATTGGTTCAGAACAGTCAGATTATTATTGACCAAGGTCAATAAGTTAAAGACAGCCTAGAATCAATCTCCGTGGAAGTATAGGGTTTCCCCGGGTCGTTATGTCCCGACGAGGTGTGGATGGTATTAAAACGGGTTTGTGATCGGGTGAATTTGGATGGTAAAGGGTATAAATGAGTTGTGATGATTACACTACTGGAATATGAAAGAAAACAGCTTAAATACACTATATTAATAATACTGGAAAGTCAGGAAAAAGAGAAACGTTTAAAACTTAAAACGCGTACGTTCACGTTTAAATAAAACGTAAGCGTACGAAATAAAAAGTAAAAACGAAAATCTAAAAACACCCAGGGGGTGAAAATGACTTTTTTACAAACCTAAGGGTAAAAGAAAATTTTTAGAAAATTAAAATAAATTTTAACCCTAATTAATTATTTAATATTAATTAAATACTAATTATTACTAATTATTAATAATTAAAACACTTAAATATAATTTAATACTAATTAAATTCTAGAAAAATGAAAATAAAATTTCTAAAATTATAAAATAACTAAAAATAAGTTTTAAAACTAAAAATAAGTGTTTTTGTCTTTTTGTGGATTTTCTATTAATTAATTACTAATTAAACATTAATTAACTAATTAAACTATTTTAAATTAAGAAAAATACTAAATGAACAGTAAAAATTCTAATAAAATTTCTAAAATTAATTTATAACATATAAAAGCTATAAAAAATATAAAAACAAGGTTTTGATTAATAAAAACTAATTATGCTATTTTAATCTAATTATTAATTAATTATAAATAAAACTAAAATTAATTCTAATAAATACTAAATGATGAAATAAAAATCTGAAAAAAATTATTATAACTATTTTAACCTAAGATGAAATTATTAAAAATATAAAAACACAACTTACTTAATAAAAATGTAAAAATGGAAATTAAAATTAAATTTAATTAAATAGAAACTATCACTTAATTTTATATTTGTTTTTCTTGATTTTTATTTTACAAACCTATTAAATACTTAAAAACAAACACTTTTTGTAAAAACAAACTTTTTATAAACTTAGAATAAGCTAAAATTAAAGCTAAAACCTCAACAGTTGACTATTGTTGACTGAAAATGGAAATAAGCTCAAAAGAGCTTATGTGGGGCCCACCTTGGATAAGTCTGATACAAATAAGTTATTTGAACTTAATTAAGCTGGAAAAACCACTTTGGGACCTCAAGATAAGCCAATAAGCCACAATAAGCACTTGCTTATTGTGGACTGAGACAGATTTGGGGACAAAGTTGAGGGTCCAATTTAGATGGGGTCCACTGAGGCACAGGTCAAACAAGGGGTCAATCTAAGATCTATGGTAGGAGGGGGGTTCTATGGAACTAGGTTTGAGGAGTGGGGCCCACTGAGGTGGTCACAAAACCACCACAAAGTGTGGTGTTTGGGTGTGCAACTGCTGAGACAGAGCAGACCTTGCCCTGCAAGCTGCTTTGGCTCAATGTGGGGCCCAAGGGAAAAAATCCCAAAAATAGAAGGAGGGGGGGAAACTAAACCTGAGCTGGTAGAGAACAAATACAAGCAAAATTTAACCTCTAAATCAACTCACATAATTCACAACAATTACCACCATATTTGGAAAAACCTGAGAAAATGACTTTTGACTTTTGAAATGTTGCACCCTTTTGACTTTTATGAACTTATGCTGCTTCTAAATGATCAATACATGTTTATAAAACCTAATGGAAACTAAATCAAGCAATCTAATCTAATTTTTTATTGAAATCTAGGATTTGGAATAATAAAACTCAAACAGTGGCCTGCTATGAGGATCTAATGGCTATTTTTGACTTTCTTGAACTTTTAAACCTAATCTAAGGACTGAGATGAGTGTATTGTGGTATAATGAGACTGAAAGATGTTAAATTACATGAACCTAAGCCTACATGGTGGGTTTGGGATTACAACTGTCCAACAGTGGACAGTTGGGAGCCAAAGGAGGTGATTTTGACTTTAGCTAGTTTAAGGAACCTTTTTTATGATTCCTAAAACCTATCTAAACCTAATGTGAGCTGGTGAAACAAAGATTAAGCCCTAGCATACACTAGATAACTCAGCACTCAACTAAACCAAACACCCCTTAATGATGCAACTATGTGAGGTTTTCAAAGCATTTGGCCAATTTAAACCATGTGACTGATAAGAACTGAGTAACTAACTTATTTAAACTATTTTAAGCAACTTTTAAAATAAAAATAAGCAGAATAATAAGCTATACTAGTTTTAGCTAATTTTGGCTTTTTAAATGATTATTAAGCAAACTTAAGAACTGATTAATTAGAACAAGTATAACTGATGAATTACAACTAGAAACTATTAATAAGCATAAATATATGACAATAAGCTAATATTAAGCAGTGTAACAGTAACTAAAAAAAATAATGCAAAGACTGAAAATTGCTTACAACTGAATGAAGCAATGGAACAGAGAAAACTGATCAGGACCTAACTTGGTTTGTCACTTACCAAGCTTAAAAACCCATTTCAGCTTAATCACCCCAGCTTAACTCCACCCAATTGCTTATTTGCTTGAAAGGTTGACTTTAGTTGACTTATTGGAATTCTTCACTTTAACAGAACTTAAACAAACAAAAACTCACAACAAGCTATATAAGCTTATATGAGCTTAAGAAACAACACTATTTGATAATTCTAAATGAAATTGTCAGTTTCATTTAAAAATTCCAAATATGAATTTGATGAAGTAAACTTAAATTTAATTTGAAATAAGAGTTAAATTACATTACACAAACTGATTGCAACAATATTTAATTGAAAATTACAATAGAGAATTTAAATTACACTAGAACGTGCCCTAAAATTACACTACTCCTAAATTACACTAATTCCTTTTCATCTCTGCTTCTCTTCCCTTTTGTAGACACCTTCTGAGTCTTGTGGGTCCCACACATCAAATCCCACCAATCAATTGGTCCATTGGATCACTTTTACACCTTACACAATTTTGGCGGGAAAGAACTTTTGATGCCAATTGGGACTGTCAAGCCTAGACTAGGAGGGGGGTTGATGTGATTGGTGTTGGGAAGTGGAAGGGATAAGGGTGATGGTGGATGAGGTGCAAGTGGAGGTGAAACCAGGTGGTTTTGGTGGAGTAGCAGGGGTGTGAGTGAGGGAGAGGGAAAAGAGAGTGAGGGTGGTTTTGACCGGGGTCAAACCATGGGGTGGACTGGGTTTTGTTTTGGTTGGGCTTGGTGGGCTCATTTGGTGTAGTGTATTGGTTTTTATTGTTGGGTTTAATAATATAGATGGTCCGTTTGGTATTTTTACTTAGAAATCACAAGGACTAAAGTTGTAATTTGGGAAAACTATAGGGACTGAAAATGTGATTTTCCCATAGTTATCAAAGGGCCATATTTGTCATTCATGAATAGTACAAGGCTACTTTTGATAATTTCCCTTTATTTTATATCCGAGGACCTTTTCTGTCAATTTCCAAACCCCAGGGACCATTCTTGTAATTTTCTGAAACTTGAAGGGTTAAACCTGTAAATATCAAATATTAACACAAAGGACCAAATATGTCATTTAGGAATAGTTCAAGGGTTATTTTGATAAATTTTCCATTTTAAATAACCCAGGGACTGATTTTGACACTTTTCCAAAGTTGAGGGACCAAAGTTGTAAATTTGTAAATTTTAACTTCAAAGAACTTTTTCTTACAACTTGTGAATCCCAAGGACCTTTTATGACATTTGTACAAGTTTTGATTCACCAGGGACAAGTTTTGCAAATTTATGAAACTTGAGGGACTGAAACTGCCAATTATGCAAACTTTGTACGTTTTTCATTTGTTTTTGCATATTTTGTGTTTGAAACATATAAAACACACCTCTAAGATATTTTAAGTATTTTGATACATATTTGGGTGTTTTTGTATGTTTTGGCAGCTCAGATTGGTATAAAATGATGAGTATTTACACACTCATCAATCCCCCACACTAAACTATTGCTAGTCCCTAGCAATCTTATGAGAAAATTTAATGGATTTGAAACTCTTTACCAAAAGCCATCACTTCTGGAGTAGCCAGGTGTAAGAACTGTGGCACACTTGATAACCGTGTGATTTTGAGCAAACCACCAGCTGTCAACGGATTTGATTAGTCTTTACCAAAAGCCGTTTGCTTCTGGACTAGCCAGCATCTTGATGGACTAAGTCAACATCTTGGTGAGCTGATTACCAATTATGGATTTTCCACTGCCTTTACCACAAGCCATAATCTTGCGGGCTAGCCAACTCATTTGCTTATGAGGATACGGGGGAGTTGAGGAACCATGCAATTTTGGGCAAATTGCAAGCCGTCAACGGATTTGAGATGTCTTTACCAAGAGCCGTTTGCTCCTGGACTAGCCAATCCCTTTTGTCGTTAAGACTTGGCGGACTGATTACCACAAAAAATTTTGAGCTCCAGTGAAAAAAATTTTGAAAATTTTGGTCAAAACGGGGGTATAAGATAGTAAAATATGATAAAATTCGCTAGAATAGCGAATACCCCCCCCCCCCCCCACACTAATCATGAATATTGTCCTCAATATTCAAAGTCCCGGCTATTATGCCGACATTTTGAACGTAAAAGGGCAACATTACAAGCTAAGCATGGAAAACATCATTTTGTATTTTCACTTCTGTAATCATAGCATGGGGGACTCCCCCATACTTAGGGTGAAAACCCTATAAGCATGCTCTGTTTTTGTTTACCGAGTCGCTAGCTTGACTCGACCCCGAATTCATTAGTCCATGGGGAAGCATGATGTGGAAGAAATAATCTCAATCGGACTTTCATTCAAGATGTTTGGACAAACATATGAAGCACGTGAAAGTTCCACACCGATGAGATAAGTATCCGGCTCAAGATAATGATACATGAAAATGCCGGGATCAAAGATAGTGTCTTCATTCCCGAAGGAGTGAAGAACAAGAGAAGTCACCCTGTAGGTGAAGAAAAGGAAGAAAATCATGATAAAAAGCATGATTTGATCTTCTTCCTCGAGAGGAGGCTCAATAGCCTGAGTTTGGATTTCAAAGGGTACGCTCGTAAACAACCCGGGAGGGTGGGTGGGATTTTGCAAATTCTCATAATTGAGAGCATCTCCCCCCGGGCTGTCAAACTCCGGAGGAGTCATGACATGATGAGTGAGTTCACCGGAGAACTCCTCATGAAGAGAATTATTCACAAGATGTGAATCTGTGAACTCATGTTCCATTGTGGACTCATCACAATCCTCGTCAAAGAATGGATTGTTAGAAATCATAGTGAATTCAGAATCGAATTCAAATAGAGGATTGGTGAGAGTCGTATCGAATGTTTCGGGAACAAAGTGAATATTATTCTCTGTTGGACTGCTGGGATCAGAAGTGAGTGACGGATCATGATATAGGAGACTTTCAATTTCTCCCAGATCGGCTTGGAAGTCAAGGAGACCATCATCACTTTCCAAGGAAAGTGGATCGATGTGAGCAAGTTCATCAGCGAACTC
>JARVZY010009746.1:0-23434 GCA_030686995.1 Artemisia argyi
CGCTATTTTTCGGGTAATATGTTCGGGTCGGGTCAAAAATTAAATACTATTATTATAAAAAAAAAATGTTTCAATCACTAAAAAACTAAACATTAAAAAGGAGACAAACGGTTGATACCTGGTTCGATTAATTGAAGAAATTAGAGTTCAGCATTTCGACCTTTAAGATCATTGAATTCTTCAATTATGGACTCCGCATCAAACTTGTTAGCAATTTCTTTTTCTATGTAAAGCAAACTTTTTTTTTTAATGGGCTAAGTAAATAAGTAATGGATTTTAGTTTGGGATTTGGTTTATTAATGGATTTAGTTTGGGTAGATGGGCTTATGTAAAATGTAATAGATCAATTTTATTGCTTAATGTATAAAAAAAATTCACAATTAAAATGGAGGGGTCGAAACCGAATATACCGAAATTTTTCTACACGAAAACTATATACCCCTGCATCGCAAAAAAAATTTCGGAGGGTCGGGCGCCCCTCCCCGCCCCTATATAGTTGCGCCTCTGATTAAGGGTGTATTTATAAGATACAAACCCTAATATGATATGATGAATAGATATCACCTATAAGCCTATAAGCCCCTATTTACAATAGGGAGCATATTATCAAAAGGATAATTGTTTCTCAATGTATCGAAGTTGTCACTTTTTACTAAGTTGGATCAAAACTTAGTAAAAATGACAACTTTGTTGCAACATTAGTCTTTTATACTAACGGCCGTTTCTAATTAACTCAAAATTTGTTTTTCTTAAAAGTAAACTCTTTTCTACGTGGTTTTATACGCGTTTTTATATACGGTTTTATACACATTTTTATACGCGGTTTTACACACGTTTTTATACACGTATTTAAGCATGTCTTTATACATGTTTTTATGCATATTTTATACACGTTTTTTATACATGATTTTATACGCATTTATGCACGCGTTTTTATGCATGTTTTTATATACATTTTTATACGTAGTTATACAACTCGCTGATAAGTGCTTGGATTCTAGCCTCCTCCCAACTATCAACAATCCTCAACATACCCACCCCATCTTGACAAGCAACAGAACCCATAACATGCTGCAACTCTCTTATGTATGCTTCACGTTCTTCCATCTCTTGACGTGCTCGACTTCTACAACGTGATTGTTGAGCAAGCCTTTCGGTGATTGGAAGAGGGACACCGGACATGATTTGGATTTGTGGATGATAAGGTGTTTTTTTTTTTTTTTTTTTTTTTTAATTTTTTTTTTTTTTTTTTTTTTTTTTTACAAAGGATGCAACAACTCAAAGAGATGCAATGGTTATAAAGGAAAACAATAATTAAGTGTCGTTAATACGTTATCAATTACATCGAGAGACAAAAAAATGATAGCAAACTCTTCCCATGGAAAATTATAGGGAAAATTATCTAAAAAAGCATCAAAGTTGACACTTTTTACCATTGTGTGTAGTGATTTTTTTTTTCTAATGTATCACTAAACTTTGTAATTTGGTACATTGTGTGTACCCGGTGACCTTCTATACGGGATAGTCTTACGTGAAGCCGATTGCTTGCCAACTCAACTTATTCCTTTTTTTCTATTTTTGTTTCTCCTTTTCCCCCAACTTAATATATTATTCCCCTTCACTCCCATTCCAAAAAACCCTAATTCACCATTACCAAATTAAATTCGCCTCCTTCTCCAAACCAAACCCTAATTAAATGGCATCATCCTCATCAACATCAAGATCAATTCGAAGAGACATGGAATACTATATCAGTGCTACACATTGTGAATGCAAACCACCACTTCCAGTTGTTGAACAAATTGCTTGGACCCCTGGAAATCCGGGTTGAAAATTCAAGGCATGTCCCATTTATGTAAGTTCTTTAGCCATGATTTATATTTATTTTCTTTGTTGTTGTTATGTTTCACAAGATAATGAAGTCCTTAATTTGGTAGGACAAGCACAGAAAATGTGCATTTTTACAGATGTTGAGCTACCAAATGAATTTTACAAATATTTGTTCTTCAAGTTAAAGGAAGAAAACAAAGAGATTGAAGAAAATGGAAAAGAGTGCAAGTTCAACTGAAGTTGTTGATGTTTCCAAACGGTTGGAAACAATGAAGGAGGAAATGAGTTTTATCAAGGCAAAAGTATAATTTTATGACAAAGTCTTCTTTGTCATAAGTTTCCTTGTTGTGTTAATTTCTTTTGTAATAGCACTTAGCTTCATGCGGTAATATGTTTGGTTGTTAGTTGTTTATCAGTAATATGTACTTAGGATGTTTGTTGTTTATGTATCACAAGTGGTTGTTGAATGGTTAATGAAATCCTATTTTGTTTAGTTATGTTGGTGTGCACCATTGAACCCCACAAAATTTTTTCTTTTTTGTTTTTATTTATTTAAACACGTTTAATTAAAATTAATATTTTCATTAATTAAAAAATTAATTATAAAAGTACATTAAATAAAAATAACACATAAAAATAAAAGTACATAAAATAAACTAGTTTGGTCCAAAATGGGTGTTAGGACCAAAAAAAAAAAAAAAAAAAAAAAAAAAGGTGTTTATATTTTTTGACTGTTGTCTAACATTCACATATATATTTTTTAACCAACTAATACTTATTACTCATTAAAACAACCACCAACACATACTTGTTACCGGTTACCAACTCTATTTTAATGCACATGTTGTATTTTAATGTTTGCATTTACACCTTTTACCAACTACATTTACACCTTTTACAGGTTTCCATTTACACCTGCTACCAACTACATACACCTACTATCAATTGCATTTACTTATCTCCATTTACTACAACATTTGATCTCCATTTACACACACAAACTCATTTATAAAAATTAACAACAAACTCACCAACTCCATTTTCACCATTCACTCATTCACTCTCTCTTCCAAATGGTGGATCCTACTTTCATCTCGGTTAGCCTCTTTTATTATTACATAAACTCAGTTTACTGCCTTAGTTATTTTTATAAATCGATTGTTTCAAAAGTTTAATTGTTTTGATTCTGCATTTTCATACAAATATTCGTTAATTTTTTATGAAAATAGTGTGGTTGAATTGTTAATAGTGTTAATTGTGATATTAGTTTGATATACATTTGGCATTTTTGTTTATACTAATGGTAAATTATCAAAAAAACAAAAGAAAAAGAAGGACCTTTAGGCAAGCAACTACGACGCCACACTCGAAAGCGCATAGTTGTGGCGTTTTCTCTACGGCACCACACCAAAACGCACAGTACCCTAGGTATCCTCGTGTCGTCCCGCTGGTGCCATGAAATAAAGTGCTACCACATCAGCACCTTTTGTCCTTTTACCCTGACACTAGAATTCACCACAACCCCAAAACCACATCTTTCCTAAAACACTGGTGCCGTCGTGCACCATTGGACCCCACAAAATTTTTTCTTTTCTTTTTTTTATTTATTTAAACACATTTAAATAAACCAACACATTTAATTAAAATTAAAATTTTCATTAATAAAAAATTTAATTAAAAAAGTACATTAAATAAAAATAACACATAAAAATAAAAGTACATAAAATAAACTAGTTTGGCCCAAAATGGGTGTTAGGACGAAAAAAAAAAACTATTAAAGGGTGTTTATATTTTTTTCACTGTTGTCTAACGTTCACATATATATTTTTTAACAACAAACACTTATTACTCGTTAAAACAACCACCAACACATACTTATTACTCGTTACCAACTCTTTTTTACGGCACCAGCTGTATTTTAATGTTTGCATTTACACCTTTTACCAACTCCATTTACCCATTTTAAAGGTTTCCATTTACACCTGCTACCAACTACATACACCTAGTATCAATTACATTTACTTATCTCCATTTACTACAACATTTCATCTCCATTTACACACACAAACTTATTTATAAAAATTAACAACAGACTCACCAACTCAATTTTCACCATTCACTCATTCACTCTCTCTTCCAAACGGTGGATCCTACTTTCATCTCGGTTAGCCTCTTTTATTATTACATAAACTCAGTTTACTGCTTCAGTTATTTTTATAAATCGATTGTTTCAAAAGTTTTATTGTTTTGATTCTGCATTTTCGTACAAATATTCGTTAATTTTTTATGAAAATAGTATGGTTGAATTGTTAATAGTGTTAATTGTGATATTAGTTTGATATACATTTGCCATTTTTGTTTATACCAATGGTAAATTATCAAAATAATAATAATAATAATAATAATAATAATAATAATAATAATAATAATAATAAATAAGTGATGTTGTTTGTTAGGGATTTGTAACTGATTTTAGTGCTTGTGATTTTGAGCATTTTTTCTTTTTTATTAATTATTAATTTTAATTTCAACTTTTGAAGTAGAAATGTTACGAAAAATTGCACTATTTATATTTGGGAAAATGATGTCTGCTTTTAAAAGTAGCCAATTGCCTACTTTTCTTTGTAAAAAAAAAGGGGCCTCAGGGGGAAACATGCATCAGGGAATTCAGAGGAAAAACTGTAATTTTTTTAAATTTTTTTCAAAGGGAAAACAGGCAATAAGCCTATATGTTACAGCAGGCAAGATATCCCCTATCTTTATATTTTAGGTGAACTAGGGTTAGATTATGTGATTGATTATATATGGTGAATTGTTGATAACGCACCTTTGCTTTGATCTGGTTGTTAATGTTTACTTGAATTTGAATGATTATCTACTAGGGAAACTACTTTTTAAATCATTTTAGTTAGTTGTGGATAGGATAATAATAAAATGTTGAAAGTTGTGAATTGGTGTTTTTCCTAAACTAGATATAAAAGATGTGAATCGTTTATGGTCTCAAGTGATGATTACATGGATGACGGTTAGGAGTCAATACAAATATTTTTGTTACCTTACAAAAGCGACATGTATAGTTCTTTGGTACTACGTAATGTCGTCATGCATATATTTGATCACGACCATACACATTGCTTCTTTTGGTACCCTATATCACATGTATGTTTATCAGTATATATCTTGTAATCACATAAATATGTGTGCTTAAATTTGTTTCACGATGTTTACTATGATTTCTATCATCATACTACATTATTCTGATTGTGCTATTTTTGTGTTAAAGTATACTAGGTATTACTATTAATCTATGTTTTGATTCTTTTCTGAGTCAAGATAATGTGGTGTTAATGTTTTTCATCATTTTACAGACCAATCATTACATTGCCATGGCTCTACATCCGCCTAGTCAAAACCGTTTTGATCGTTTACCGGACGACATAACTAGCAACATATGTACAAGACTTGATCATCTCAAAGTCAGCCGTATGAGATTCATAAATAAGAATCTTAGAAAATTGACTACGTCGCGGGCTTTTGCCTGGAATCACAATCGAAGAGCTATGAATTCAGATTGGATGATCTAGAACACTATGGTATAAATGTAGATGAACATCAGTCTCTAGAGTACACATGTACATTGTTTAGCATTTTGCTTTTAATGTAGTGCCCTATATATGGTTCCTTGCGGGTGCTTAATTTGTCAAATGGGCACGTCACCAGAATCGACATTCCAAATCCTCTTTTTAACTTGGCCTTTTTTGGGGGGCATTCATGAATTTAAGATGTTGGCAGACCCTCAAAGTGAGTACAACTACATATATCATCCATGCACAAGTGATTCAGCAAGAAATGATGTATTTTGAGTACCGATCTACCTCTTAGAATCGTAGGCGTATTGTTACACAACTGGTAGGTAGTCTCTTAATGTGAATACTTAGGATCCCAAATCTATGATCTTTGAGTTTGGAAGAATGCTTTTTGTCTCTTTTAGAAAAGGAATTCATGTTGTTTTGAACCAACATGCTCACCATCTTACACAACAAGCTTTTGCACACGAAGGTGTGTTTGAGCTAAATGAGAAAGGTGCCTATGTTATAGATGAGCTTGTTAATATTTGGGGTAGGGGGATCCCATGGCTAGTTTGTGGTAGTTGAAAGTAATGACCAAGATCCGTTTAATCTTAGGATATAGAGTATAATCTTGTTCTGTTAAGACGGACTGGAGTAGGGTGGAGTTTTTATCTCGAATACAAGCCAACTTGCTGCCAGATTAGGCTTATGATCTAAGAAATCCTGTATTGGAGGAATTAGATAGAGTTATGCACTTGATCTTCTTAGCACATCTACCTGGAAGTTGGGGATATTTGCTTTTCAACTACAAAGCAGAGCCTGATGTTGATGAAGCAGTGGCTATTTGAGAGAAGATCCGATTTCAGGGCAAAGGAGTTTCTATGTGAAGCAGGTTCGTCGAAGTATGGCTTATCCACTCACAATAAGGTAATATGAGCTTGTCACTTCACATGTTCATCGACTGTTTCATCCTATATTTTGTCACAAGCAAATATCCCAAACTTCATGGTAGATGTGCTAAGAACGTCAAGTGCACAACTCAATCTACCTCCTCCAATAGAGGATTGCTAAGATCATAAGCCTATGGCAGCAACTCGGCTTGTATTCGGGATATAAACTCCCCCTACGTCAGTCCCTCTTAAACGGAACAAGATTATACTCCCTATCCTACGATTAAATGGATCTTGTTCATTACTTTCAACTACCACAAACCAGCCATGGGATCCCTACCCTCAAGATTAACAAGCTCATCTATAACATGAGCACTTTCCTCATTCAGCTCGAACACACCACCTTCCTGGGCGAAAGCTTGTTGCGTAAGATGGTGAGCATGTTGGCTCAAAACAACAGGAATTCCCTCTCTAAAAGAAACAAAATGCACTCTTCGAGACTCAAAGATCATAGATTTGGGACCGTGAGTATTCACATTTAAAAGATGTTTGCTAGTTGTGTAACAATCCGCTTCCAATTCTAAGAGGTAGATCGGTACTCAAAATACCTCACTTCTCGCTCAGTCACTTGTGCATTGATGATGATGTAGTTGAATTCACTTTCGGGTGTGCCAATATCTTAAATTCATGAATGCTCCCAAAAGAGGCTTGGTGAAAAAGAAGGATTTGGAATGTCGATTTTGGTGACATGCCCATTTGACAGATTAAGTACCTACAAGGAACCATAGGGCACTACATTAAAAAGCAAAATGCTACCCAACGTGCATTTCTCCTCAAGAGCCTGATGTTCACCTACATTTATACCATAGTGTTCTAGATTAAATGTCACAAATCTTTCATCCAGTACCTTAAGAGTTTGTTTGGTAGAGAGAGATGGAGGAAGAGAAATGTAAATGACTCAATTTCCATTGTTCGGTGGCCAAAAGAAAAAAAAGGGGCGGAGAGATATCTCGAGATTTGGCATCCTTTGTATTTTGATTTCCTTTACATTTGGAGTGGAAATCAATTTTGTTCACAGAAGATCTCCTTTTTGTTATCGAGAAGTTGGATGGGCTACCCAAAAAATTAATATAAATAGAGAAGCTAGTGCTAGTCACATTTTTAACCCGCTTCTCCAAACCTTAGCCACAACTTCCATTGGTGATTTGTTCAGCGCTCAGGACCTTCATCATCCCTATTGATCTCGTCTACGATAAGAGTAACACATCTCATCCCCTTGTTCTACCTTCTCATGTGTACCCGTAGTTTGATTACGTTTTCACCAATTAATATGCTTTTCACATCTAGGGCACGATTTTTAATTCACCTTTTAGTCATCAAACAATTGTTCAGTTTAAATAATTTTACTTATTTAAACTTTTGTTGCTACATTAAATATTTATGCCCAATTTGTTTAGGAGTAATGAATCTGTAGTCCCTCCATTTTAATGTTGTGGATTTAATACTGGTGTGGAGCAATTTTTAGTTATATGATACTTCAACCAAAAAGCCTCATTAATATGTGATATTTGAACATCCAGATTTACTTCATTGCGTTCATGGTTTTTCTTGAAAGACATACTTGTTGTAATAAGGGGATTGTACATTAGTAGCTCATAAAGTACCTTTTATATGTAGGCATGGCTGATTATAGTAAGGTTAAATGCAAAGATAAAGGTAAGGTAAGACCCAAAAGAACTTGGACACGGGAAGAAGATCAAAAGCTAATAGATGCATTAATGTAATTGCATGCGTCTGGCAAGTATGTTGCAGATAACGGCTTCAAACCAGGATACAATCAAGCTGTTGAAACTTTGTTAGATGCAAGTCTTCCGAACTCTAGGTTAAAAGCACAGCCGCATATATAAGTCTAGGTTGAAGACGTTGAGGAGTAACTCTAGCACTTTTCATGACATGGTTCTCTGCTCAAGCACAAGTGGATCCGGTTGGGATCCGGAAAAATACATTCTCCTGAAGTCTAAAGATATATGGGATGGCTACTTGAAGGTATTTTGGTCAAGTTATTGTGTTTAATTGATTAAATATTATAACTATACTGTCACAACCAAATAAAAATGAATCCCACTGTCATTTTGCAGACTCATCCAAAAGCATCTGTTTTTAAGTATAAACCATTCCCTCTTTATCACAAGCTTTCCACTATAGCTACTGATCTTGGAGATGAAGAGAATGTAGTGAAACACAAGGGACTACAACAGTTGATCTTGAACACGAAGATATCGATATGTTTGCAGATCCTTCTCCACGAGGCGTGGATGGTAAGAGTAACAAACGCAAAAGAGGCAAGATATTAATGCGTTCATGGTTTTTTGTATGAATCTACTGTTACATGCGAATAGTTACTTTTGTACAAAGCTACTTGTTCGTACAGCTAGCTACTTTTGTATGAAACTACTTGTTGATATAGCTAGCTACTTTTGTATGAAGCTAAATGTTTCTTTAGCTAGCCACTTTTGTATGTTTCTACTTGGTTGTAAGGCTAGCAATATTAGATGGGGTGCTTTATAAGAACGGGGCCTATTTTTTTATCTTAACGGGGGCTATTAATTTAAGTGTACTTTTTTTGATTTGTTTTTTTTTTGTACTTTTGTCCTTTTTTTGCGTTTTTTACCTTTTTTATAAATAGAAAGGATTATTTATGCATAATAATGTATTGTATATGTATAATGTTTTGTATAATAGCACGTTAAATATTACCACATTAAACAACTGCAACAACAACTGTTATTATTAAATTTAACGACAACGTTATACATATTATTTAAAAACAACAACATCTACGACATATGAAGATTATTCATTTCATTTAAAAGATCATGGAGCATTGCACCTGACTTACAAGCGTGATCCTCAGGATTCCTTGCAAATTCTAACTCCATCTCCAGCGTCTTTATTCTTGTCTTCAACAACTTGTTCTCATTATCTTTAGCAACGCAGTTTGAGCACTGCGTTGAAGAAGAGGTTGTTGAAGAAGGGGCTGTTGAAGAAGAGGCTTGATTAAAGTACTCTTCTTCAAATTCATCTTTCCACCTGAAGTATCGACACGCATAGTCTTTTGTACCTGGCTGTTACATGTTAAGAAAATAATAAGAAATGTATTTGAAGACAAACAAATTATTTACATAACTAAGCAAACGTATGATTATTTACCACTGAAAGTGGACATGCATAAAACGGTCGCCCACAACTACCTTCTTGCCAGGATGTCCGTTCTATAATAAATCCTCTATCACATCGACACCAGAAAGGATTTCTTCGGCCCACCTGACAACAGAATTTGCATAATCAATCAATAATGTTATTTACTAATTTAAATAAATATTTAATCATTTACTATATAATACAAACAGTTATTTACAACATAAATCAATAATTATTTACAATGTTTTACAAATACAAAAATTACATTTTTAAAAATACAAATAACTTTTACATATGATTCACTATGTTTTGTCGGTATCTCTATTATTTACAACATAAATCAGTAATCATTTATAGTGGAGCAAATCTGCAAAAGCAAGAATATTACTGTTGAGCCTGTGATTTTTTCACATGCTTGTGATACTACTGTTCTTTGTGATTTGAGGGTTGCGGGAGGAAAGCTGCAAAAGCAAGAATCTTGCTGTTTATAGGCTTGTGAGTTTTTTTACAGGCTTGTGATGCTATTGAGGTTATGTAACATGTGCTTTGTAAGGACGGGGGATATTTTTTTTTATCTTAACGGGGGCTATCTGCACTTGGACATGATAAATTTTGTGTGAATCTGCACTTTGTAACTAAGGCGATGACGAATGGTTTTTAAAACCGAATGGCATGGCAAAGTGATATTTTTATCACTTTGCAACCTTCATTATCCGAGCCTTACTAAAAATCCTAGCATGTAGTCCTTAACGAAATAGCCCCCGTTCTTGTATAACACAACCCTTGTGGGCAATTGTGTTTGTGTGATACTATTGTTCTTTGTGATTTGAGGGTTGCTTTGTTTATAGTGAAGGAAAGCTACAAAAGCAAGAATCTTGCTGTTTACAGGCTTGTCTTGTGATGCTTTTTACTGGCTTGTGATGCTGTTGAGGTTGTGTAACATGTGATGCTGGTAGGGTGTAGTATACTCTAATATGAGAACATGGATGGTTAAGTGTTTAGGTTGAATTAGGAGTAGATTTCTAGTGAGAAGTTAGAGAGAGAAAGAGATGGAACCTTAGAGAGAAAAGTGTGAAATGTTAGATTGCAAATAAAGGTTCAACCCTTTCCCATGGGTGGGAAAGGGTATATATAGTTACAATAGAAACGCCCCTTGAAACGGGCTGTAGAGTGGGCTGACAGTGGGTAAAGACCCGACCCGACTCCACAAATACTAACTAATACTACACTACGTACTAACTAATATGATAATTACTACGAGCTACAATATGCTAAACTATACTCGGGGTGACCGAGTCTTCATATGAATAATCGTATTCCTAACAATCTCCCCCTACGGGAGGTCACCCCGAAAAATAAGTGTTGAGTCATAGCATTCAGATCTTTGATGACATCTTCGTAGCTCGTAGTCTTTTGATTCTTCATTGTTGAGATCTTTGTGCATCAAGCGGTAGACTCTAGATGACACCTTCAATATGGTGGATGATCTTTGGAAATTGTAACAGCTTCATCATCCAAATGATTGTCAGAGGGTCATCTATGAGCAGTAACGTCTCAATGTGATTCGAACATCTTAGTGTTGACATGCTCACACTTTTCAGGATCATGATCTTTTACATCAGAGTTGTTGATGAGGCGAAAAATGATCCGTTTCTAGGGGGTCATTTAAGCCCGAATCCAACTTTATTTGATCAAATATTGCCCTAAATCGTTCCTTTTGTGATTTTAGGTACTTGGAGAGTGAATTCTGGAAAAGAAGCCATTTTGGACGTTTTTGGAGCATAAAAGTGAAGAAAACGGCAAAGTATCAATTTTCCATGCTGGAAGCACTAGGTGACGGCGTCAAGAGTAATGCCTTGACGGCGTCAGACATCAAGAATAAAATACTGTAGTTGATGACGGCGTCAAAAGTCATCCTGACGGCGTCAAAAGACCAAGAATAAAATACCGTAGTTGGTGACGGCGTCACCAAGGCCGTCACGTGTAAACTTGTCAAAACTTGCGCGCGGAGTAGCTGATATTGTTTTGGTCATAACTTTTGCATACGAACTCGGATTTAGGTGGTTCAAAATCCCACGCGAAGAGGACGAAGAGATCTACAATTTAGTGAAAAAGTGGTCTTGACGGCGTCAAGAGTACGGGCTGACGCCGTCAAGAAGGGCCGACAGAAAACATGCCTATAAATATAACTTCATAACTTCACTTTTTGTAAGCCCTAAACCCTAAAGTCGATTTCTGGGTTTAGGTGGGTGTTTTTCCAGCAACTTAGAGGGTTTCAATCACTCCATAAACATCATGTATTGGTTTGATGATTCTATCTCAACTATGTCTTTCATTATTCTTGTTGATTGTCTTTCTTTGATTATGTTTTGCTAATTCACCTTGTGTCTACTTATGATTGTGTGAAACTTGTATATAATTGATTAGATCTTATTGATTCCTTGTTGATGTTTGTGTCTATCTTCATCAATTAGGGCGTGACACTTCGATAGATCTAATTGGTTTAGTTTATAATCCTTGTTTCCTATTGATTCTTGTTTTGATTGAATGATTTATATGTTAGGCTTAAGAAAACTGGCAGATCTCCAAATGGTAACATGCTTGAACGTCTTAAGAAACATGAACCGAGGCGTACTAGGTCTTTATTGGTTGTATTTAATGCATGAGCCACTGTTTACAATCCCTATAGTTGTGTTGGGCATGGTGTAGGAGGAGATAAGAGCTCATAGAATTGGGGAGTTATGTATGCCACCCCATGAATGGTATTAAGGAATACAACCCGTCAATTAAAACAAGGTTACAATTCAATAGGTAGGATTGGATAGCTAGCAAGGAGTAACATATCATGGGTAGACATGCTTCACTTATCTTGTAGAACCTTAGTTTAGTTTTCTTGTTAATTAGTTCAATTAGTAGCTTTTGGGTTAGTTGATTAGCAACTAATTCCGCCCACTCTCCCAATACCCGAGATTTTTACTTGCTTTTCGTAAAATATAAAAATACAAAAAGAATCATCCTTCACCTTTAGACCTAGTTAGATTAATTTCAATCCTAACGACACTATTCCTAGCTGAACGATCAATCTCCCGGTACTTGTCACTATACTATACTACAACGATCAGGTACACTGCCTGGTGGGGGTTGTAAGCTTCTCGAGATCCCTTGAGAGGTAAAGCCTGTTGCGATTCCCACGCATCAAGTTTTTGGCGCCGCAGCCCGGGGAATAGTTATTGTTTAGGTTGAATTTGATTTTTATTGGGTCTACTCATTAGATTCCTATCAAGTGAGATTTTTTCTTTTTACTTTGTAGCTTTCTCGTAGTCTATCTTTTCTTTGTGATTTTGTTTGTAACTTGCTTCAAATGGACCTTACACTTAGACTTCTAAGATTGCAAGATAGGGTTGAGCGGCTAACACACCAAAGAGTTCAAAATACCTCATTTAGAGACACCTATGAATCATATGAGCCTTCACCTAGGATAGATTCTTATGAACAACCTCCATATTTAAGATCTAGTTTTAGTGAGGCCAATAGGAAATGCGACCTAGTTTGCCAAGGAATTATGGAGAGAGCCATTGCAACAAATCATAAGTTGGATGAAGCACTAGGTTTGCTATTATCACTTCCTAAGAAAACAATTGAGGAGGATTTAGCCGAACATGATCACATTGATCAAAAAGAGCTAGGTCCTATGATCGATGATGATGAATCTCAAGAAACAGATGATGAATCTCTTGGGCAATTTGTATATAGCAGTCAGAATATTGAGGATGATCCGTATGATTCGGACATAGAAGTTGAGATGCCTAGAGAAGCATGTGAGATACTTGGGAGAATGTTAGGGCTAGATCCTGACACATGGAATGATGAGGTGAACAACATAAGCCCACAAAATACTCAACCATCATTTGAGGCACACACACCGCCCGTGACTTACCCGGAAGAAGTAGAAGAAACTTTAGGAATTCCGATGGAGGTAGAACCCTTGGACCAGGCACCACTTGAGGATATAGGTTTGAACACTTGTAGTGATAACCCTACTCCTAGTTCTAGGGAATTTCCTAATGTTGATGAACCGGAACATCAACCTTTACACAACTTCCCATCCTTAGATTTATTTCTAGGAGACAAAAGAGGAACCGACCCACCCATCAACCAATATTATCTGGGTAGTTTTAGGATGAAGGAAGCCATTCACTCACCCCCTTCACCTCACGTGGCATATTCACACCCTAAGGGTGTGTATCGCTACTTTCACCCACACTTAATCCTAAGTGTAGGGAGAACCTCCTCTATTTCCATTAAATAAGGGTAGAGTCAGGCTCGTGACTCGAACAAAAACAAGCGCTTCTTGGGAGGCAACCCATGTTTTGTGTGTTTTTATTTGTTTGTTTGTTTGTTTGTTTGTTTGATTTTATTTGTTTCCGTATGCATGTTTTATTTTTATTGTTTGTGGCTCATGTTTCAAAGTAAATTGTGAAAATGCTTTATTTTGTTTTTAACTTCGTCTTAATTGCATATAAAGGTATTTTGCAAAAGATAAGTGTAAGGGAGATCCAAATTTGTTTATAAGAACGAAATTGAGCATGAACCACAACAATATTAAATGGACATGTGTATTAGTACTTGTTAGAGTCAAATGCTTGTATCGAGACGTAATGATGTTTTGCAGGATTTTCCAGGAAGTAGGACGAAGTTTTTCCAGAAATTTTCCGGAAACTTAACATAAGAATTTCTGCAGGTCACTTCTGACGGCGTCACGAGTTTACTCTTGACGGCGTCACGTGTAAAAATCTGGAAATTTTACCAGTTTTGTTTTTCTAACGGAGTCTTATGGTTTTTGTGAATTATTAAGTTTTATAATCTCCAGGAAATCTGCAAACATTCATTCCACAAGCATTATATCTTTAATTGTTTTGTTTTTATTCCTAAGTCTGGAATTACATCTAGTTGTGAGCTATCTTTGTTCGGCTTGATGCTTTGGGTTTTTGTAGTTGTTTTGTCAGGATTTACAGGTTATGTTCGACAAGGAGATGATTTATATTCTGGAAGGGAAGCTTTGATTGTTCATTTTCTTGGAGGAAGATCTAATCTGGCCAACCTATAATCCATACCGAGCGAATCAGGGGAGTATTTGATTTCATTCTCTTTACTTTTTCACTTTTACATTCTTTACTTGAACATTGGGGACAATGTTCATCTTAAGTGTAAGGGGAGGGTAAAAAGATGATACCTTACATATGCATTTTCGCTTGAGTTTGTTTTGTTTAATGGTAGGTGTGTAATAAAACTATGAGAAATACTTGTTAGTGTAATTTTAGCGCCAAATTTAAATTTTTTTACAACATTTAGGAGTGAAACTTTAGCCATAGCAAGCGTCTCATGGATAGGAGATTGTATGACTAGCACATAACCGTATATTCAGAAAAATTTTCCACCCAAAAATGTGAGGTTCGCCTTTAGATTTGATAGGAAAAGCATTTACTATTAGTGCTTATGAGTGTACCGGTAGCATTTAGATTCTAGAACTTGCATTAGTGATGCATCCCGAGACCGCTAGTGAGACTACATTCGTGTGGTAGGATTTACTACATGATAAGAGGCATTAGGATCACCCTTGTGTTAAACCCGTATCATGATTACTTGACCATTTATGTCATATTACTTGGCTAGTTAAGTCAACTAATTTTTCCCACACCCTTAGCGTTGTACTCAATTTTAGTACACGAAACCCCTAGTACACCCCTCCGAGCCTATCTTTTCGTTTCTAACTTTAAGCATTTTACTTAAAGGAAGAATTTGTTACACCCCACTTAAATGTACACCCAAATCGCCTTAGCCTTCCGTGTATGCGCTCATTTTTAGTGCATTATTGTTATTTGTTAAACCCTAAGTTAACTTTCTAATTGATTACATGGTTGCTAAGTCGAGTCATATCTTTGTACATATTGTTTTGGGACGATTGGGACTCATGGGTAAGTACTTATTTTATGAAGTAATGGGGAAGAACATCACTTATTACCCCCATATGTACGTTAATCTTAAAAGTGCTCCAAGTGTTTTGATTTTCTTAATTCGAGTCATTAGATTAGTTTAATGTAAAGTATGTAAAGATTCAAGTGTAAGGGGAATTCTCATCCCCTATGATGTATTATTTTGGATGGTAGGGTAAGAGTGTATGCAAAAAAAATAAATAAATAAATAAAAAATCGAAAAAATCAAGAAAAAGAAAAAAAAATAGAAAAAAAAAGAGAAAAAACATACGGACTACCATCCCGTTTTTCATTCTATGTTCATTTTATGTTTTTATTATTTTTCATTTATTAGCTTAAGTCGAGTCTAGTCTTGGCTTAGCAACGCCATATTGTACATGTAATTAACCAAGATTGTTAACTCGCCACCAGTAAAACTTCCTTTATCCAACAAAACCGTGTAATTCATATCCCTATACCTAACGTTACAACCCTTTAAAAGACCTCTTTGATAGTTTATCCTAGGTGCTTACGCCATGTGGTGGAGGTTTGATCCTTTCCCAAGCCTATGGTAATCTATTTTGCTATGACAGGTAGTGAGAGATATCTTCCATTTCCATAATGTTATATTACTTTATTACACCCGAGAGATGTGAGTATCTAAACACTATTTGTGAGGTGCTTGTGTATGACCTCCGTGCTTGTCTATTGGTCTTTAGTGGAACGATTATTTGTTGTAATTACTTTTACATTAGTGTTAAATGACCCCTAACTTGTCTTTTGAGTAGAATAAAAGCACATTTGCTTGAGGACAAGCAAATCTCAAGTGTAAGGGTATATGATGAGGCGAAAAATGATCCGTTTTTAGGGGGTCATTTAAGCCCGAATCCAACTTTATTTGATCAAATATTGCCCTAAATCGTTCCTTTTGTGATTTTAGGTACTTGGAGAGTGAATTCTGGAAAAGAAGTCATTTTGGACGTTTTTGGAGCATAAAAGTGAAGAAAATGGCAAAGTATCAATTTTCCATGCTGGAAGCACTAGGTGACGGCGTCAAGAGTAATGCCTTGACGGCGTCAGACATCAAGAATAAAATACTGTAGTTGATGACGGCGTCAAAATTCATCCTGACGGCGTCAAAAGGCCAAGAATAAAATACCGTGGTTGGTGACGGCGTCACCAAGGCCGTCACGTGTAAACTTGTCAAAACTTGCGCGCGGAGTAGCTGATATTGTTTTGGTCATAACTTTTGCATACGAACTCGGATTTAGGTGATTCAAAAGCCCAAGCGAAGAGGACGAAGAGATCTACAATTTGGTGAAAAAGTGGTCTTGACGGCGTCAAGAGTACGGGCTGACGCCGTCAAGAAGGGCCGACAGAAAACATACCTATAAATATAACTTCATAATTTCACTTTTTGTAAGCCCTAAACCCTAAAGTCGATTTCTGGGTTTAGGTGGGTGTTTTTCCAGCAACTTAGAGGGTTTCAATCACTCCATAAACATCATGTATTGGTTTGATGATTCTATCTCAACTATGTCTTTCATTATTCTTGTTGATTGTCTTTCTTTGATTATGTTTTGCTAATTCACCTTGTGTCTACTTATGATTGTGTGAAACTTGTATATAATTGATTAGATCTTATTGATTCCTTGTTGATGTTTGTGTCTATCTTCATCAATTAGGGCGTGACACTTCGATAGATCTAATTGGTTTAGTTTATAATCCTTGTTTCCTATTGATTCTTGTTTTGATTGAATGATTTATATGTTAGGCTTAAGAAAACTGGCAGATCTCCAAATGGTAACATGCTTGAACGTCTTAAGAAACATGAACCGAGGCGTACTAGGTCTTTATTGGTTGTATTTAATGCATGAGCCACTGTTTACAATCCCTATAGTTGTGCTGGGCATGGTGTAGGAGGAGATAAGAGCTCATAGAATTGGGGAGTTATGTATGCCACCCCATGAATGGTATTAAGGAATACAACCCGTCAATTAAAACAAGGTTACAATTCAATAGGTAGGATTGGATAGCTAGCAAGGAGTAACATATCATGGGTAGACATGCTTCACTTATCTTGTAGAACCTTAGTTTAGTTTTCTTGTTAATTAGTTCAATTAGTAGCTTTTGGGTTAGTTGATTAGCAACTAATTCCGCCCACTCTCCCAATACCCGAGATTTTTACTTGCTTTTCATAAAATATAAAAATACAAAAAGAATCATCCTTCACCTTTAGACCTAGTTAGATTAATTTCAATCCTAACGACACTATTCCTAGCTGAACGATCAATCCCCCGGTACTTGTCACTATACTATACTACAACGATCAGGTACACTGCCTGGTGGGGGTTGTAAGCTTCTCGAGATCCCTTGAGAGGTAAAGCCTGTTGCGATTCCCACGCATCAGTTGTGGAAGCATATTTGAGGCCCAATCAATGATCATTATTTCTTAGATTGTGAAGTTGAAGTGTGAGCATGTGTTGATGGATCAACATCTTTTCAGCAATCAGCTGCAACCGTCAGAAATTCCTGCAAGTAGACAGTTAGCAACAAATCTTCTGGTACTTACAGGTTTGAAATTGGAGTTTGTCAACAGCATAGTGTGAAGACTCCTTCCAATCCTTACCAAGATCGTTCCTAATCGGCAAACCCTGAAAGGATTCACACGACCTACCTAAGTAGATCAACGATTGGGTGAGTCGCTGGAGATCACTCCACAACTGTTGACCGTTTGTAACCATCGTGACCACTAAGCGTAATCCACAAGGAATTACCAAAGTGACCTGCTTTTAGGGCTGCTTGATGTTGACCTTGGCAGGAATTTCCATTCAATCACTGGGAGTTACCATAGTAACATCCCTCATAAATGTTCTGGCAGATTGCTAAGATCTGCGTAGGACTCATAAGTTTACCACTGGTGTCCTTAATGTTGAACAACCAGGGTAGAAGTAGCACGTGTTCCTATGAGATCTTTTTATGTATCTCGAGGCCCTAGACTCAATAAGTGCATTTGTTTTTCCTATGCGGAGATTAGGGAGAGGTCTCATGCTTCAATATCAACCATCTCTAAGAGATACGTTGATAGATTACACCGGTTCCCCGTGAGAATGAAACAAGTTCTTTTAAGAGAACTTGAGTGGCTAGAAGGTTTAATGCATTGCGTCACTGGGTCCATGACGTCTTGTCTTCAATACCGATGTCGCCTAAGCAACAAACAGTAGATTATGAATTGAACCCGGTTTCTGCCCTAAGGTTGAATAATTGGAGGGCTATTTCTTTTCACCCTTTCTCATTTCATTTCTTTTTAATTCTTCAACCCCTTCTTTCTCCATTCTCACATTTCTCTTTTTTTCCATAATCATACCTACGGACTTTCTAATACTATCTATTTGGTATTGTCCATGGGTAGATCCCTCCGGCTTTGGCGGATCATAGGACGGTTTTCCTAACCTTAGCCACCTTATAACTTCATGACTATCCTATGTTGACATATACCAAATCATTGAAAATTCTCTCAACGTGTTTATGATAGAGAAACACATTTAGTGAACACATTGAGAGTTTTGTCATTTTCAAATGCTCCCCCTTAACATGTGCTCATATGTATTGATTTGAAAAGTTTGCACATGTCGAGAAGAGTTGCACTTTTTGAATTGATCTACCTTAAGTGAACATGATCGGGCATTCGAGACACGCTTACATCACTAGTTAAACTAGCTTGAAGTTATTACCCGGCCCGATCAGATTCACCTAAGGTTTCTCGAAATGGTACATTCTACTTAAACTAGTCCTCTTCGAGACACGCTTACATCACTGGTTAAACCAGCTTGAATTTATTACCCGTCCAGGACTAGTCCTTTCGATTCAGGATATTAGTGTTTCGTCAATTCATGAGTCAAGACTGAGATACACTCATATGAGATGCAAGGATCCTTTTACACAAATCATTTTGCTCCCCCTCAATATATGCATTGATATGCGAAAGAGTTTGGCACATAGGAAAGAGCAAATTTTTGTTTTCATGTTCAAAACATCACATTTTAATCAGTTTTTCATATTTAAATCACATCTTCTCCCCCGATCAAAAATTTCAAACCAATTTGAGATTTGTGATCCCAAGTGATTTAAATAAGTTTAAAGTTTTGGAGAAGGATGTAACATTTTTAAGAATGACTAATTTTGAGACAACATTTTGCTCCCCCTCAAAACTTGAGGGAGTATGTTATGTGTTAGAGGTGATGAGCTTATAAATAATGTTGAGTTTAGCGAGAGACTCATGAAAAATTTATATCCTAACACATAACAATTGCATTAAATCCACTTGAGTTATGCACAAAGATCTTGTTTTGATGATATATAGTTTTTGAAATCGTTCTCCCCCTCAATCGATGACACATTTAAAATTAAACATTTTGCATAAAGGATTAATTCTTATAGCATCGATTGAGTGGTAAATTTTAAACCACATTTTGAGTTTCTTTGATCTTCAAAAACCATGGTACCACCAAGTTTGGAACAAATATTTTCCCAAAGAATCATTGAAGGAAAAATATTTGAGATGCAAAGAAGACTTCTCTTCTTTTACCAGAAATGATGCACTTAAGCGTACATCAAATTGGAAAGGCACGAATGTAAAGTAATTCATGCCTTTGTTAGGAACAGTCGTCTTTATGGCGACGGACTTTCCCCAATTTAAAACCGGGTTGCTATCTGAAGTAATAGCAAACCATTTTGAGAGAATAGTGTTAGAGACGACATGTTTTAGAAGACATTATTAATAGAAAGAACTCTTGCTCAAGCATATGTATGTTTCCGTGTCATTATTGAATGACATTTCTAGAAGCGCACATAATATTGATTAGACAAGAGACATGTCGAGAGAAGAATATTTTTGGTTTTTATGATTTTCTGATCTTTTAGGGTTTTGAGGGTTTTATATTTTTCTATTTTCTTTTTGTTTTTAATATTATGTACAAAGGATATGTGAAGCAACCCCTTTACTCCTCCTGAACTTCCTGAAGACATATGAGATCCTCAGGGGTGAGACTCTTCATATCAAGGCGAGGGAGGATAAATTGAAATCGATCCCTAGAAAGTGCTTTGGTAAAGATATCAGCTAGCTGAAACTCAGTCCTCACGAAGTAAAGTTCCACAATTCCTTTCTCAACCTGCTCCCTAATGAAGTGATGTCGAATGTCAATGTGATTAGTTCTTGAGTGCTGGACATTGTTGCAGCAGAGTGCAATCGCACTTTTGTTGTCACAATACATGGGAATCTTGTTGCATACAAAGCCATAGTCCGAGAGTTGAGATCTCATCCAAAAGATCTGAGCACAGCACGAGGACATGGCAATGTATTCAGCCTCTGTGGAGGATATTGATGTACTCATTTGTTTCTTTGAAGACCAACTAACTAGCTTATTACCCAAGAACTGAGCACCCCCAGATGTACTTCGACGAGTATCTTGACATCCCGCATGGTCAGCATCCGAATAGGCTGTGAGTGCCATAGAAGTGTCCTTTGGGTACCATAGGCCCAAGTGGATTGTTCCTTTAAGATACCGAAAGACTCTCTTGACAGCTTCCAGGTGTTTCTTGGTAGGTTTGGATTGATACTGAGCACACATGCAAACTGCAAATAGTAGATCCGGTCTGCTAGCAGTAAGATACATTAAGGAACCAATCATGCTTCGATACTTGGTTTGTTCAACCGGGATCCCAACATCATCTTCATCAAGTTTTGATCTTTCCATCATAGGGGTATCAACTGCGTCACAGGAATCGAATCCAAATTTCTTCAAAATTTCATTAGCATACTTGGATTGATTGATGAAGATACAATTGGGATTCTGAGATATTTGCAAGCCTAGAAAGAAGGACATTTGACCCATCATGGACATCTGGAATTCAGAACTCATCTCTTGGGAGAAACGATCACACTCTTTGGGAACAGAAGAGGCAAATATGATATCATGTACGTAGATTTGCACATGAAGAAATGTTTTGCCCATTTTTCTGGTAAAGAGTGTAGGATCAACAGCACCTTTGGAGAACTTGTTGGCAAGAAGGAATTTTGACAAGGTGTCGTACCACGCCCTAGGAGCTTGTTTAAGTCCATAAAGGGCCTTCTTCAAGCGATACACATGGTTAGGACGTTCAGGATCCACGAATCCTTCGGGTTGGCTTACATACACCACTTCTTTAAGATCGCCATTTAAAAATGCAGTCTTAACATCCATCTGATAAACCACCATATTTTGACTAGCAGCATTTGCCAGAAATATTCTTATGGCTTCAATTCTAGCAACTGGTGCGAATGATTCTTCAAAGTCAATACCCTCTTCTTGACGATATCCTTTTGCCACAAGTCTAGCCTTGTTCTTTAATACGTCTCCATGCTCATCAAGTTTCACTTTAAATATCCATTTGAGAGCAATGATCATAGCACACTCAGGAGGCGGTACTAATTCCCACACGTCAAGTCAATCAAACTCATCAATTTCATCCACCATAGCAGTGAACCATGAGTGTTTAGACATTGCATCCTTGAAATCTTTTGGCTCAACTTTAGAGAGGACATAATTTAAGAAGCACCACAATGCGTCGGTAGCAAGTTGCTTACGGGTTGATACCGGACGTGAGGGGTTTCCAATAATGTTGTCAATTGGGTGATCATTTGTCCATTTCATAAGGTGTTCATGAGGTTGAGGATAGGGAACTGAGGTAGCCGTGTTAGATTCATCTGAGGATGTAGCATCATTTGACGATTTAGGAGCAAAGATGTTAACAAACGGCTCATTATCGGGTGGAGTGAAAGGATTAACTTCAAAAGAATTATCCACAGCTGTTACTCATTGTACAGATGAAGATTGACCATTAGATGTGGTAATTGAACGACTGATGGTGGGGGCTTCAGGATCCCATGACAACGAAGTGGATGGTCCAGCATTATCATCTGGGACATTAGCTACCCCAGCTGGATGTGGAACGATTGTGGCTTCTGGAGCATCCACATTTTGAGGTTCAAAGTATTCATCAAACATGGGGTCAAATAGCTTCATCCAATCATCACATGTAGGAGGTACGAAAGGAGTAGCAGGAGTGGGATTCTGTACAAGCCTGGAGCTTATAGGTCCAGGAGACAAAAGGTTAGGTACGGGTCCAGAACTTGATTGTCTAGGAACCAGTTGCTCAGTCAGCTCATCGAAAGTAACGTGGATCGTTTCCATTATGTCTATGGTACGTTTGTTGTAGATTCGGTACCCCTTTCGCTCTGGAGCATAGCCAATGAAGAAACCAATGTCGGCCTTGGCCTTGAGCTTCCCAAGGTCTTCACTGTCATTAGTTGGATAGCACAATGCACCAAATACTCGAAGAAACGAAAGATCTGGTTTTCTGCCATGAACCAGTTCATATGGAGTCTTGCAGTGGAGAGGATGTATCAAGGATCGGTTCTGTGTATAACATGCAGTTGCAATCGCCTCAGCCCAAAGAAACATAGGAGCTTTGGAGAAGATGAGCATAGTCCTTGCGGCTTCAACTAAGGTGCGATTGCGTCTTTCAACAACTCCATTTTGTTGAGGAGTACGTGGAATGCTCTTTTGATGACTAATTCCGACACCTTCATAAAATTAAGTAAGTTGTTTGTTCACAAACTCCATTCCATTATCATTACGAATGAATCTAACTGTTTTGTTGAGACGAACTTGCAACATCTTTATGAGTTTGATGATGGTTTCCGGAGTTTCGTCTTTTGATCGCAGAAACTTTACCCACGTGAATCGAGAGAAATCATCAACAATAACAAGCACATATTTCTTTCCATTGATACTTTGAATCCTCATTGGTCCACAGAGATCCATGTGAAGAGTATGTAGAACTTCCATGATGGAATTGACAGTCTTGGGTTTATGGGTGTGCTTTTTGCTCTTGCCCATTTGACATGCGGAACACAAATGGTCTTTCTCAT
>JARVZY010009747.1:0-23432 GCA_030686995.1 Artemisia argyi
AGACGACCCTGTATATGCATACAAAGGAGATTTAAAGTTACACATACTCATTCATTTCATGACAAGTGTAATACACTTATTTTCTTTCTCATTATTTTTCATCAACAACTTATTCAAATACACTAATCAAATCTTCAAGTATAAATTTAGATTCATGTTTTACACATAAAACTGGTTTTTCTTATTAAATTACTAGTGGGTGTAAAAAGTAGATCTTGCTTGTCATGTTGCTGTCGGCAAACAGCTGTCAACGTCTCAATGCGCCGCCTCCTTAACTACCCAAATGGCTGAAAATTAAGCATAATGGGATTTGTTTAAAAAAAAGAGCAAATGTGATTTATGTTGGGCTTGAATCGAAAGCCCAATCATTTTGGTCTAGTACGGGTTTCAAACCTAGCTTGACTTATGTAGTAAAAACACAAAAAAGAGAATAACATTATAGGTTTGATGATTCTTAACGTGGCAACCTTGCCACACCTTGCCTCATCTTTTAAAGCAAACAACCAATCATGGTTGTCCAACTAATTTTTTGCCTAATCTTGTCTAATCTTCATTTTTAAGTGGCAATCTTGCCTAATGGCAAACATTATTTTTTTTTATTTATTTTTTTTTTCAAAGCCATACACGCTCCAAACATTAAATTACAAACGGTTATATTTACCTTGAAACACTCCCCACCGAATCGGTAGAAACTACCGCTTGAGGCACCGAATTTCGTTTGCCGATCCACTGGCAGTCCATGTTGCCGATCGGCAACCCTTGCCGAGACCTCCAAACCGCAAGGTTGCCACCCCCTTATGTTTAAGTCGACCGTTGAGTAAGAATAACGATTGTTTTGATAAATTAAAATGTTTATGGCTAAAAACTTAAAAACATGAAGATGCTACAAACTTTCGGGTTTTGCCCATTCAATGTGCGTGTACAAAATTTTTTTAACACAATCGGAATTCCAAAGAGAGCAAAATTATTATATAAACTGGCGAAAGGTTAACAATTCATGATCAACCAAAAACCACATGATCAAAACATGTTCAGAATAGTCCTAAAAGCAATGTGCTTTATAATCTACGGTCTTAGCATTACCAAGGTAGCAAACTTTAGGAAGAAGTTGCCAGGCGTTCAATGATTAGTTTTGCGGAAGGTAATGCACGTGGAAATGACACCTTTACAAAGTCTCTAAGCATCCTCACTTCTTCATCAACTGAAAGGTCGGCGTTAAGCTCTATTCGTACTTTCTTAAGCATAGGTGAACTAGCAAAGACAAGCTTCACAAATTTTATCTCTATAGCTAAGTTATTAAAGGCTACCATCTCCAATTCCTCAAGATGATCCAACTTAAAGCACGAGGAGTCTTGAATATCAAGAAAATCCATGGAAGGTGTTGGAACCTTTAGCTGTTCATTGTAGTATATACCAAATCACAAAATTAGACATAAATTGCATGATCTCTCTAACCTTTTGTTTGACATCTGAGGCCCTAAGGGTCCTTCGGGTATGTAACTAGTATCGCTTTTAATTCCTAAAGGGTAATTGGGGATGGACTCATGGACCAAATATGAAAACAAATGGGACAAAACCATTGCATTTACCTGGAGATCGATAAAGTTTTTCTAAATGTGGGGAGCTCTTGATCAAGCAAAGGGTAGCGGAAAGCTCATCTTGCTCCGTAAAGCACACACCCAAAGAGAGATATGTGAGATGGGCTAGCGGATTTGAGAGCTTTTGTGGAACACCAAGTGTACCAAAGTACTGTAATCGGACAACAAAACCAGAATTAGCATACTCAATATTCTTATATGAGATCTAAATATAAAACATACATTACCTTCATATAATACTGTGAGATTGCCAAAAGCTCAACTGAAGGCAAACACTCAAACAACTCGAAAAATGTTAACTTATTTCCTCTTGTAAATTTTTTTGCATTTCCAGTCTGCATCAAAATCTTTTATTAGAACGTACTTATTCTAGGGAGCTTCATAAGTGGTTATATGGACGTTACCAAATGGAAATGCTCAAGTTGCGGGCAATTAGTGAGGAAACGCTTAAGCATCTTGGGAGTGATCTCAACATCGGAAAATCTCGGCCACCTCAACGTTCTAAATCCACTAAATGGAGGCGTCTCAAAATTACAATATGAGACATCTATGTGTTCTATTTGTTGCAATGAAAAGAAAGAAGACGGCAACTTATAGTTTTTGGATGAACAATTCTCTAATTTGAAGTACTGCAAAGCAAGGTTTTCGAGATCGGGATCCTATCCCGGATCGTTTTCGTCTTTGCAAGATCGTGATCGTAATATCGGATCAGGATCGTAAGATCCTACTCTAATGTTATTTTTTAATAGTTTTTGTAATATTATACAAATCTACAAATTATTATACATTATAGACACAAAATATTATGAATGTTTTATAAAAATATTGTCCTAAATTATGATTATGAAATGTTTAAAAAGATTAACATGTTGTTTTTTGAATTTTACAAAAAAACAACCTATAAATTTATAGTTTTTTAGTTTGCAATCTGAAAAAAGTAAGATCAGATCGGATTAGATCTTAAGATCGTATGGTTAAGATCGGAATCCTATAAGATCTTAAGCTTGCAAAGATCCTATGCAGGATCCGGATCGTTTTTGCTTTGCAGTATTGTAAGATCGTAAGATCCTAAGATCAGGATCGGGATCCTGACAACTATGCTGCAAAGTATTGCTCCTTGAAAGATAAAGAATTGTCCGGTCAATCTCAGAAACCATTTCAAGCTCACTAGACAAATTAAGTAAAGTCCACTAGCGGACCCTTGTGTAGCAGCAAAACTTGGAAGATAGCATTAGCAAGCTTATGCTTCATGATTTGTTTGTCAAAAGAGGATCCTTCAAACAATTTGTCATCAAATACAAGTCCAGGAATGCTCGTGCAACAATACCTCCACTTCCATGACAAGATGCTCGTCCTCAATGCCTCTCGGGTTGGCAGAAGAGTTAGAATATTTTTAATAATATATAGAGAAGCAAATTCAGCGAAATTTGTCCTACAAAACACAAATAACGTTACATATGTAACAATATCGTATATTGTTACAGTATTGATTGGGTGTCATAATTCAGTGCGGAACGTATATGATAGAAATGCCATACTCGATATATAGCAACTTTTAGAATTTTCTTTTTACTAAAACGAGTACACTCACTAAAAAAAGATCATTTGATTTTCTTATAGTGGCCGGGTGCTTCTTTATCGAGTAATCCAGTTTGTAGATGTTGTTTTCCTGTATTTATGCTACTACTAAACGAACCTGTGGACCAAGCCCCTACCAGATAATTTGCATATATTTTTTTCTATATAAATACATGACATATAACCAAACAGATAATTTTGTATCTATCAACATGTAATTTCTGGAATACTCATATATGTTTTCATTCCTGATCTGCTGCTTTATTCTCTTTACTTTTACAATAAACTTAGTTCTTGGAATTGATAGTTTACAAGCCTCAAATCTAGCAATGCTTGCTAAATGGTGGTGGCGTTTTCTCAAAGAACACAACTCTCTTTGGAAACGTGTAATCACTTCCATCCATGGTCCTTATGATGGTATTTGTGTTGATACTCCTCCCTAGAATAACCTCAAACCGAGCCCATGGAAAACAATCATGCACCTAAGCAATCACTTCACAAAAGCAAACATGAATCTAGCTTCTATATTCACCCGTAAAGTAGGAGATGGCACTTCATTCTCGTTTTGGAATGACCAAGAAACTTCTTGTCACTTATTCATCGAATGTGAAGTAGCGGTTAATTTATGGAATATGGTTTTGGCTTGGTGGGGTTGTGGTGATTTTCTGAAAAACTAGACGAGTACCCGTGCATAGCAACGGGATTTTCTATCGGCATATAGTTATAATGATATTTTGGTTACACAAAAAAATAAAACACTTACCCAAAATATCATTATAACTGTATGCCGCTATAAAATCTCGTTGCTATACACGGGTACTCGTCTGATATACATAAATGTGTCAAATTTGAGCTTAAATAGAAGTTTAATGATGGTTGTTCTAAATAAATTATACATCCAAATTTCTCAAATATATAACAATTTACATAATCAAAATTTGCACAAAACTATCAACATACTCAGAATTTTTTATATTCTGCCAATATACACAAAACTAACAAACTAATAATAATAATTAAAAAAAATAAAAAACAAATTTACAAACTAATTTGTAAATGAAGTGTACATTTCATCTGTGCAATGCAGATTCCCGAGAAGGCGGCATTGACAACAACAGATTTGAAAAAAAAAAATCATCAAGAATATTATGATACTGAGATATGTATAAAAATATATCGATCTATTAATTAAAAACTTTCATCCCTTGAAAAATATATAAAAACTTTAAAAAGTTGAGATATATATAAACTTTACCAATAACTTAAATTACGGTAACCACAAAAGTAATTAAATAAAAAAAATAAAAAATAACATTTAAACAAACATAAAAAAAATAAAAATAAAGAAAAATAAAGAAGAAGAAGAAGAAGAAGAAGAAGAAGAAGAAGAAGAAGAAGAAGAAGAAGAAACGTACACATCAAACTTTATTCATTTTCAGAGGCAACAACAGATTCCGGTGATGACATAGAAGATTCCGGCGAGGCAACAATGGATTATCTTAAACAAACTTGTCAAAAATAAATAAATAAAGACAAAGATATGTAAAATGCAATCTATAGATCTAAAAAAATAATAATCACAAATTGAAAAAATATATATATATATAGATCTAAAGAAAATAATCTCTACAAAAATCATCAAAACATGGAGAAGCTGATGGTGACGGTGGTGTGGGGGTCTCGGTGGTAGGGTTGACGGTGGTGTTGGGGGTAGCCGCAAAAGCAATGGTTCCGGTGGATTGTGGTGGCGGAAGATGAGGTGGTGGCGGTTGAGGAAGAGCAAATGGTGTTGCTAGAGAAGATGGTTTGTTATATTGAGAGAGAAGATAATAATGTTTGTTTTTATGTGTGTAAATATATGTTGATGTGTTTCCTTATTAACTTGTTTCAGTTTCAAATATCAAGTAAGTATCCAACCGTGTGCAATGAATGCAATGTATATATTCCATTAATAACTGTTCATTTTCAACAATTTGCTTTAGCAATTAACAGACATTCCATATAGACTGGGGCGGCTTCTCACAGTCACTATGACTCTCAAGATCATTTATAGTAGCCATAGCAGGCGCGGTTTTCGACCAGTGAAGATTTGTTGTTTTCCCAAAATAATTCTGATCCGATAACCATGCTAAGTACTTGTGACTCATAAACAACACCAGGGTTCGAACCAGTATTACTTAAAGACATAGTTAAAGCATCAACAAGAGTTGAAGATGGTTCTTTAGGGGACCCAAATATGATCATATCTTTGAGTTCAGATGGGGTTAAAGATGGTACAGAGATTTCATCAATTTCGGGTAAAGGGTGTAATAAGGGTTGTGTTCTTGGTGTGTTTGGTTGGAGAAGTTTCTCTTTAGACATATTGATTCACCGGAAAACCACTCAAATTCAATAAAGCAGTAACTTTTAGTTGTTTTCCGATATGGTTGACCAGAAAACCGCTTCTAATCAATAAAGTGGTGACTTTTAGTTGTTTTCCGACATGGGTTCACCGGAAAACCGCTTAAATTCAACAAATCGGTGGTTTTCTTAAATGGGTTCACCGGAAAACTGTTGAAAATTCAATGAAATAGTAGCTTTAGATGGTTTTCCGATGGAAGTTTGAATCTTGAATTGATGAAAAAGATGAGAGTATATTTAAACGTGATTGACGAAGAATAAACGGGAATTATGTGAGAATATATGAAAATGAGCAAACTAGCATGCGCGATGCTGCGGTGTGGGATTTTTTTTGACATTACGTTATTTTTGGAAGTTGTTTTTTTTATTTTTTTTAAAATTTTATATTTGTTTAAAGGTATTTGACGTTAATTATTCTAAACCCTGTTTTTCGTTAATAGTATCTGTAATTGTATTACGATATAAACTTTAGCAAATACATCATGTTTGTCTTGACGTTACATGTTTTTTGATATAATTTATACAATTGTTTGTTTTGTTTTATCTCAGTCGTTTTTAGAGTATTGCGTGAAGATTTTATATTTTATTTTTAAAGGTTTGTAACTTTTAAAATAAAAAGTTTTTATAAATAATTACTTTTTTTTCTATTAATTTAGTTAGCATGATTTATTCTTCTGTTTTGTTTGTATTAACTTTTTTCTAATATATATTTTTTTTGGTTTTGTCGTTTTAGTTTCCCCGTTTGGTAATAAAAGGGGAGTTTCCCCCTTTTTTATCCCCACACTAACCTTAATTAGGTTTCTATGCCGTTCCATCTGATTCCATCGTTTGTTCAATTCACCAAGTGTTTGTTTGATTTTTTCGGTTTAACAATGGCCACACCACCTAGAACATCAGCCTATGCCCTTGCTCGCACCCCCACGTTTCAAAAGCTAAAGGATGTTGCTGATTCTAATGAAGTCGATGACTGCTTGCATTTGCTATTTAGCCAGGACTACACTGAGAATGACGGGTTGTTGATGGTTCTTGGTGAAAAGCGTGATGAATTAGCGGCGAAAGTGAAATGTCTAGAGGGTTTGGTGGAAGAAGGGGAGCGTTTCTTACTGTTGCATGAGGATGGGGAGATTGGTTTGGAACGGCTGAAGGTGACACTGGAAAGGGAGAAAAAGGTGCTTGCTGGGTTAGTTGCGGTTCTTGATTTGGCGCGAGAAGGAAGGGAAGAGAAGAAGGTTAATCTTTTCTGGTTTGAGTGATGTGTTGGCAACTTTTGTGGTATATTTTGGTGCTATTTTGTGTTTTAAGTGTTTATGTATGGACATGGTATGATGTATTTTGCTAAGACTTAACGAATGGTTGGTAATAACATCATCTGTATGGTTAGTATTATTAATGAATGGAAATATCATATTATGATTATTTTTGTTATGTTTTACTGCTGATTATATTGCGTATGTTGCATTGTCCAAAATCTGTGGCAAGTAAATGTAATGTAAAGAAAACAATAAGCAGATAAAAATTCAAGAATAATATGAAGTATATAAAGAGTAATTCATGAGAAGACAATGAAAATTTTGCATGACCAATTAAGAAATTAAAAAATGAAAGAGCAATTGCACCAAATACGTAGTCCATTAATTGCCAACATTTAAGTTTACATGGATGATGTGCTGCAAGTATTGTACAAAAAGTAAGGATGACACATCTGTTTGAGCGCAAACATGTGTATACATGAGTGCTGGTACTACCTGTATAGGTTCACCTAATTCAGTTCACATGGTTGTTGGCATTACTGCATCTAGGCAGCCAAAAGTGGGTATCGGTGGTGCTACCATCCTAATAACCTTACATAAACGACGGCACATGAATGTCGATAGTAGTTCTAGTTATTTACATAGTTGATAGTTTTTAGGATGCACTTAAGAAGCCTGCATCTAAGTACCAAAAGATGATGGGTAGACACTGGAGCCTAGGCTCTCTTTTTTTTGCTGTCCGATGGCTCCTCTGTGAAGAGTGGCCGTTTGAGTGCTTTTTGAGGAACATTGGACGGTGCATCTGTCTCTGACCTGGTTTGTACACCTGTGTAGGCCGGTGGTGTTGTACCTATTTCTGCAATCAATAGGTAAACATGTATCAGTATTGTAGATATATGTGTGAAGCGTGTTGTCTGTTTATTAAGTAGTGCAAATTTACCAGCTTCCTTGTTTTCTTTTTGTGCTGGTGCCTGCTCTTGTTGTTGAGCAATTAGCGGTTCCACTTTTGTTGTCAGATAGTTGATGTCAAACGATGGTAAATTGCCCTGCAGCGTGACATCGGTTGCTGTGTATCCTGTTGATGATGTGATCATGGCTTCAAGATCAAATATACACATAAGCGGGTATTTTATATGAATTTATTTTTTGTGGGGGCTTATTTTTAGTGTAAAAGTTTAGGACCTTTATAGTGATCATGTTGGGTTACAATGGTGGTAGTTTCAGTTTTGTCAGCCGTTGGCGGTGGCAAAGCCTTTGCCAATGACTCAGATACTGCATTATAAAAGGAAATTCATGTGAATCTTTTGTCCAGTGCAAATGATAGTTGTTATGTGGTGTTAGAGGCATACCTGTTGTCGGTTGTGGCAAACCCGTTGGCAACGATTCGAAACCTGCATTATAAAATGTAACTTATATGAATGTCATGTCTAGTGCACATGGTAGCTGTTATGTGGTGGTAGAGTTATAATTATGAACCTGATGCCTTTATTTCAATATGCTTTGGGAGATCTGTTATGCCAAAAACCTCATCCATGACAAATTCAATGAATGGTGTTGTGCATGTTGGATTGTAGTGGAACTGAATTGTATGTTTTGTTCCAACAATTGCTTCGATTTCTACAGGAAACTGGCCTGGCTCAAGGGTGTGGGCTGATGCAACTAAGTCTCGACAATTCACTCCGATAAAGTCATTCGCTTTAGGTGTGAAGAATATGAACTATGCAGCCTTCGTGCCATCTGTCACTGAAGCTCTGAAATTGTAGCTGCCGGAATGAAAGCCTAATGTAAGTAACCATAAATTGGCCAATATTTTTATGCTATATTTGCTCACCGGTAGTTAGGAGCTGGTATGATCCCGTGCTTCCTGCATTCGTAGTCTCCATTAATTTTTGTTGCTTTATTAGTGCAAATACAGCATGAAGTATAGTACCATCCTTTTGTTGTATTGAGTTTGGTTATCGTTCCTTCGCAAGTAAACCACACCCCCTTATAAAATGTAAACAAATCAAGTGTGAGCCATGTTTTTTTCATGTAATAGGTGGTAAAATATAGATGCACATCAATAAGTGTGACTCACCCTATAGCTTTCGGGATCGTGTTTAAAAAGTAATTCAAATGGAATACGGTTTTTTTCTTTTTCTTGTTGGCTGTCTGGTAAGCGGTACCTAGTGACACATAGCGGTTGATTTTCCACGTAGAGTGCCTTGTATCTGTTATATAGGCATAAGTTTTTGTGGAACAAAGTTAGGCACAAATTTTATGGAATAATAAATAAGGATGGCTGAAGCGTACGCTGCTTTATAGCGTTGAAGCTCTGGAATTGCAGGGTTTATGTAATAGTATGTTGCCGGTGTTGATGAAAGCTGAAGTTTTGTACTCAGTAAAAAGTTAATGTCATAGTGTTTATGATATTCATGTGTCTATAGGATGTGTTTTAATTTGAGTAGTATTAAAGGTACCTCTGTTCATGTACTTTGAAACTCTGCATGAGCTGACGGCTATTATAATAGGCCTGTCAAGTGCTTCAATTTGTTCTTTCTCAAAGTTGTCGGCAAGGTCGTCCCACAAAGTCAGTTCGATAGAATTTTGGCTGTTTGTCAAACAATTGTAAATAATTTTTGAAAATTTACTGTTAAAAAGAGGTTAAATGTGCTATGGTTAGTTACAAACGACTTACTTTAGATTTTGTATCTCCACCTTTATGATTCTCGACTGATTCTTGTTAGGATTTCCAATATCTTCAGCCTCTCCTGATGTAATGTAGCATCCGATATAGTCTGTATCGTTTAAGCATAGTGTATAGTTATATGTAGTTTTTGTGCTCATATCAGGTGATAATATTAGAGTTTCTTAGGTGTTGCTTGTAAGCACCGTATAGTCTGTTTTGCCCTTGTTGCGTGGATCCCAAACTTTTTTAGGTAACTGATTGTAAGAGGTGAAATGGAAGTAGTGGTTTGGAAATGATTCAGCAGGTATAGGATCAAATTTTGTTAGCCTTGTAAAGGAAAGTGATGTTGTGTTTTCAACAATCTGTTGCCATTTCTCTGTTGCAGTGCACTTGAAATTTGATATCCGAAATGCTCGGCCAGGTATAAGAATAGGTCTGAAGTGGTGTATGTCATCATCAGACATGTTTGCTTGTATTGCATCGCCCTAGTTGCATTAAAACAGATTGTCATAAGATAATTGTAACAACGTTTGTATTTTGAATTTTGTTTAACTTACGTGTCGGTCCAGCAAGATTGCACGGTATACTGTTTCAGTTGTGTCTAGAGGATTTTGGCTCGCCCATGCACGGTACACTTTGACCTCGATTAGTTTGTCCATGTCTCCTGGTCTCAGGTCTTCAATAGAGGCTAACGCCATAGGGATTAGCTCCATCTTGATATAAAAGAAAGTTCAAAAAAGTGTTATGATAGACAGATATTGGTTTAAAAAAAAGGAAAGAAAATAAATGCATACCTTGTGCATGATACATTACTCATTTGAATATAAGACAAAGAAAAAAGTTAAATAAATGAAAAATGTCATCTACACTAAATGGAAAAAAGTGGATATGTTCTAGCTCTGTTTTTGTGTTTCTAGCTTTATGGTGTACTAATTGTGTTAAGGAAATCTGTATAAACTATATTTTTAGTCATGTTAGGAGGGTGCGAAATGTGTTTCTTTATATGGATTTTAAGACCGTATGGGATTGTTGCTCATGATAGTGCAACATAAAGCTGACCGTGCGCAAACACAGGTTCTGGAAGGTAAACGCCGATTTTAGTGAGAGATTGGCCCTGACTCTTGTTTATTGTCATCGCGTAGTAGATCCTGACCGGGAATTGCTTCCTTTTAAATATGAAAGGCATGCCTTCATCTGTTACTTTTAGAGCAATTCTTGGAATGAAAACATTTTTTCCAATCCTGTTTCCCATAATAATTTCTATCTGTATTAAATTTGACAACAGTTGTGTGACAATCATTCTTGTTCCGTTGCAGAGGCCTCCTCCTAAGTTCAGGTTTCTCAACATCATAATTGGTGTGCCGATTTTTAGTTCAAGCTTGTTTGGTGGTAGACCTGGGAAATTCAGTGTGGCTAGAAACTCTGGTGGATATAGCAACTCATTTGCGGCCCCATATGTTGCTAGAGGAACGGCTTCGTCTGAACTCACATAAGTTGTTGTATCACCGTTTACTAATGCCAGAACTTTTGCATTGATTATATCTACTGTTTCATTTTTCGGACATACGATTGCTTTTTGTTGTAAGATTTCCGCGCTTGGTGATTCTAAGGTTTCTCTGTCATAGATGAAATCAATGAGTGTAGCTAAACCATCCTCGCTATCTGGAACTAAATAATCTTCAGGAACCGTGATCCACCTTCCATTCTGTGGGTCTTCTTCATCACATTCACCGATATTGCCGTCCCCTATGTCTAACAACCATGAAGTGAATGCCGCCATCTTTATTCTCTCTGCGTCATCCATTTGTGTTTGCAACAACCTCATGTTTTTCTAAAGCCTGAACACTTTAAAATGCTGCCATAGATATGAAGCAGTTATTGATGCCCCCACTATGTCTGCCTTCGTGCCTTTTTTTTTTCACTGGTAATGTTTGCCTGAAATCACCACCTAGCATTACCGATTTTCCACCAAACAATGCATCCGGCTTGCTGAGAACATCCTTAAGTGTTCGGTCTAATGTCTCGAAGCATTTTCGGTCATTAATTGGAGCTTCATCCCAAACAACTAAATCAGTTTCTGAATGGAGTTTTGCAAGCAGCGTATTTTTTTAACATGGCACATTGATTCATCTGTCAAGTCAAGTGGCAGTTTGAACCGTGAATGTGCTATTCTGCCACATGGAAGTAACAAAGAAGCGATTCCAGATGATGCGACTGCAAGAACTATTTTGCCTTCCGAACGTAACTTGTTAATTATTGTCTTCCATAAGAATGTTTTACCTGTGCCTCCATGACCATAAACGAATACCAGTTGTTGGTCATTTGTATTTGAAGATTCTATAATAAGGTTGTAGATGGCTTGTTGGTGTGAGTTCAATTTTGTAACCGCAATTTCAACCTCAGCTCTGAGTTTACACGGTTGTAGTTTCTTTCCTCCATCAGTAACTGGTTGTGTAGGTCATCCAGCAAGTGTTGTGGAGGAAGCCGGAGGCCAAAATTGGTTACTGATTTTGAAAACCCATTAAGTATTATTTCTAACTCATACAGAATGTACCCTTTCAACTCCGGATCATTGATGTGAAGTGATTGACGCTAAACCACCAACTCATATTGACCAAGGAATGGTCAACAAAGTCAAATAGCCTAGATCAATGCTCCGGGTAATATAAGGTATCACCAGGTCGTTAAGTCCCGTTGAAGTGTGAATTGTAACTTTAGCGTATTCGTGATCGGGTGATTATTCACAGAAAAGGGTTATGATCAGAATTATTTGGAAATTATTAACAAATATAGCTTAGGAAAGCTACGTGATTGATTACGAGAATTTAGATTACGAGGATTTTAGCTAAAACCTAAAAATGTACGTTTTAATTAAAAACGTACTCAGACGAACGAAACGAAAAGTACAACTGAAGGACGGAAAGGGTTACAAGTGTAAAATTAATATTTTTACAATCCTAATAATTAAAGAAAATTTTAAGAAAAATAAAAACTATTTTTACACTATTTAATTATTTATTATTAATTAATTACTAATTATCTATTTATTAACTAATTAATTAATTAAAATTACTAAAAATACTAAAAAGACTTAGAAAATTAAGAAAATTTTTACAAATCTAATTAACCATCATAGGAATCCTAAAAAATTATAAAAAGTTAATTTTATGTATTTTTAAACTAATTAACTAATTATTAATCTAATTATTTATTAATTTCTAATTAAACTAATTATATTATAGAAAATAGAAAATGAACAGTAAAAATTCTAGAAAAATTTATAAAAGTGTTTTAACTAAAATACAAGCTATAAAAATTATAAAAACTAGGTTATACTTTATAAAATCTAATTATGCTATTTAATTAATTAATATTAATTAAAACTAAATTAAACTAAAATTAATTATAAAAACCACTAAAAGACAAAATAAAAATCTGGAAAAATTTCTATAATTACTTTAACCTAAAATAGAATTTCTAAAAATATAAAAATGATATATTACTTATAAATAAGCTAAAAAGAAAAAATAAAATGATAAATCCTATTAAATAGAAGCTATCACTAATATTAAAGTTGATTTTTTTGGTTTTTTCTTTTTCCAAACTGATTAAATACTAAAAACAAAAACTTTTAACAAAAACACTTTTACTGTAACCCAAGAAATAAGCACTTGGAGTGCTTATTGATCCCACAGTTGACTTTTGTTGACTGTGGAAGATTTTTAGCTCAAATGGGATGATGTGGGGTCCACAATGATGAAAAATGGTTTCTCTGAGATGGTTGGACTAGAATAAGCAAGTTTTAAGCACTTAAGTGGCTGGGATAAGCCAAAAACTCACAAATAAGCTGTTGCTTATTGGATTCTGTCACAGGTTTGGGGACAAGGTTTAGGGGTCAATACAGATGGGGTCCACAGGTCCACAGGTCAAAATAATGGTCAACAGGTCAACCCTGATAGGAGGGGGGTTGTAAGAACCAACTTATGGGGTGTGGGACGCACTGGGTTAACCACAATGGACCACCAAAGTGGGGTGGTGAGACTGAGCTGCTGAGACAGGGTAGTTGTCTTGCCCTGCAGCCCAGTTCCAAGGGTATTTTAGTCCAAAGAAAAAATTCACAAAAATGCAAACTATGTAGAAATCTCAAGTTCAACTGGTAGAGATTAAACACAAGAAATTTCAAACCCCAATTCTCAACACACAAATCATGAAAAATCATGCCATTTTGGCAAAAATCCAGAGGTATGCACTTTTGACTTTTTCAATGAACTAGCTAAATTGACTTTTGTGACTTTCTAATGATTACTAATGACTATTTATGGAGTTATAAGTTGTAAATGACCTAGATTTAGCTGTGAAATACACTTATGCAACAATGTTATGAGACTTGGAACCAATTATCCTAACAGTTAACTCAAATTGAGATTATAAATGAGATTTTGACTTTTTAACCATTAGCTACTGATTTTGACTCATTAACTGACCTAATTAGACTTAATGAGACATGTGCTAACCACAAACAACCACTAAAACACAGACCACAATGATGAAATCCAATGATCCAAACACCCCTATAAAAACCTGTTTTGAAGATTTGTGAAGCAACAACTATTTTTAATCCATTACATCACACAATAGGTTTATAATATGATGAAACAAACTGATAGATGTGCAGATATTCAAGCCTAATCCACAGAACAACCTAATGAACATAACAAGCATATATAAGCTAGTGTAACAATATTAACTCACAACTAAAACAAGTACTGCCTATGCTACAAAACAAGCATAACATTAATAAAAAAAAAAAAAAAAACTAAATAAGCAGTAAGAGATGAGCAATAAACACACTAATAATCAAATAAGCTAATGAACAGTTAACTTGTATTGAAAATGAAAGAGAATAAAGCTCACAAAGGGTCCTGCTTAACCAGTGGTCCCAAATTCAATCACAACACACTCCTAACACCCCCCATGGGGTTCTAAACCTGCTCCTCAGCACATTCTTCATGTCTTCTTTCTTTTTATTTTTTTCTGTTTATTATTTTTTTTATATTTATAATTTTATGAGATTGGAAATGCAAAACACAAATTGAAATTCTGAAACAACACTTTGTATTAATACTAAAAAAGAGATTACAACTGATAATAGGATTGAGGTTCAAAAGTACAATGCTTGAAAAGAAATTACATTAAAAATACAACAAAAAAAAAAACTCTCTAGCTGCTCCACTCCCTCTTTCTCTTTTATAATGCCCAATTAGGGTTTCTTGGACCTTAGTGAGCATATCCCAGCATTAAAAACAACCATTGGATCACTATCTTTTAATCATGGCCGTTTCTTCATTTTGGCGCCAAAATGCTCTTGTCTGCTTTCTTGATTATTGAGGCCAGGGGGAAGTTTTTGGATGTTAGTGTTTGGTTTGGAGTACCAAGGGGTGGGTTGAGTGTGCAGGTGGTGAAAGAGTAGGGGTGATGATGGGGTTGTTTGGCTGGTAGCAGGTGATGAGTGGGGGTGTAGAGATGGTGGGGGTTGACTGAGGTCAAAGAGGTGGAGGAGTATTATTTAAAACGGTGGAGGGTGTGGATTGGGCTATGAAGTGGGCCTGGGGTATTTGTTTTGGGGATGGAGTAGGCTTTTGGTAGGATTAGTTTGGTTTGTTTGTGTTTTGGATTAAATAAAACAATGGGGGTCCGGTTGGTTTAGTAGAAATTTCACACAAGGACCAATTTGTAATTCTTGAAACTTTGAGGGCTGATTATGACACTTTTCCAAACTTAACTCAAGGGTCCAAACTTGCCATAGTGTAATAACCCAAGGACCATAAACAATATTTTCCACTTTTAGAATTCCCGGGGACCAAATGTGACAAGTTGCCAAACTTCGGGGACCAAACATGTAAATTCCACAAACATTTTACCCAAGGACCATTTTTGATACATTTTGATTTTCCAAGGATAAAAATGATTTTTTCTTTCAAAATTATCCCACCAGGGACCAAATCTGCCAAATACAGAAACTCCAGGGACCTTTTATTGCAATTTTGGATTTTGAGGGGTAAAAGTGTAATTTTCTCAAACTTTTTCACCCAAGGACTTATTTTGATAATTTTTGACTTTTCTTTGCCTTGGGTTGACTTTTCTTTCATTTAAACTTCCAGGGACTAGTTTTGCCAAATTTTGAAACTTGAGGGACTAAAACTGCCAATTGTGCAAACTTTGTTCGTTTTTCATTTGTTTTTAAACATTTTGCATCTAAAACATATAAAACACACTTTTGGGATAAATTGTGTATTTTGATGCATTTTTGGGTGTTTTTGGATGTTTTGGCAGTCCAGATACGATAAAAATGATGAGTGTTTGAGCACTCATCAATCCCCCACACTAAGCTATTGCTAGTCCCTAGCAATCTTTTGAGAAAAACTTGATGGATTTGAAACTCTTTACCAAAAGCCATCACGTCTGGAGTAGCCAGGTGTAAGAACTGTGGCACACCTGATAACCGTGTGATTTTGAGCAAACCACCAGCTGTCAACGGATTTGATTAGTCTTTACCAAAAGCTGTTTGCTTCTGGACTAGCCAACTCTTGATGGAATAGTCAACATCTTGGTGAGCTGATTACCAATTATGGTTTTTCCACGGCCTTTACCACAAGCCATAATCTTGCGGGTTAGCCAACTCATTTGTTTTCGGGGAGTTGAGGAACCATACAATTTTGGGCAAATTGCAAGCCGTAAACGGATTTGAGTTATCTTTACCAAGAGCCGTTTGCTCCTGGATTAGCCAATCCCTTTTGTCGTTTAGACACGGCGGACTGATTACCACAAAAATTTTGAAATAAAGTGAAAAATTTTTAAAAAATTTGGGCCAAAATGGGGGTACTTGAAAGTATTTTGCGATAAAATTCGCTAGAATTCCCCCCCCCCCCCTCCCCACACTTAGAAATGAATATTGTCCTCAATATTCAAAGTCCCGGCTATTATGCCGAATCTATGAATGTAAAAAGATAATATTCGAAGTTAACTATGGAAATATTGTTTTGTATTTTTCACTTTATTTATCTGTACATACAATCACACTTTTTTTTTTTTTTTTTTTTTTTTTGAACTTATATACATATATACATTTTCAAATTAGCGGGGGGTTGACCATTCCCCCACACTAGGGTGGTAGAAAGTAGAAAGAAGTCAAAAATACGGGTGAAAACCCATATATGTTGCTAATTTTTGTTCATCGAGTCGCTAGCTTGACTCGATCACCGAATTTAATTGTCCTTGGGGAAAGTTTGGAGATCCGGGACAACCATGGATGGTATGTCCTCTCCAAAGTAGTGCTTGAGACGATGTCCATTCAAAACATCCAAAAACACCCAAAAACGCATCAAAATACACAATTTATCCCAAAAGTGTGTTTTATATGTTTTAGATGCAAAATGTTTAAAAACAAATGAAAAACGAACAAAGTTTGCACAATTGGCAGTTTCAGTCCCTCAAGTTTCAAAATTTGGCAAAACTAGTCCCTGGAAGTTTAAAATGAAAGAAAAGTCAACCCAAGGCAAAGAAAAGTCAAAAATTATCAAAATAAGTCCTTGGGTGAAAAAGTTTGAGAAAATTACACTTTTACCCCTCAAAATCCAAAATTGCAATAAAAGGTCCCTGGAGTTTCTGTATTTGGCAGATTTGGTCCCTGGTGGTATAATTTTGAAAGAAAAAATCATTTTTATCCTTGGAAAATCAAAATGTATCAAAAATGGTCCTTGGGTAAAATGTTTGTGGAATTTACATGTTTGGTCCCCGAAGTTTGGCAACTTGTCACATTTGGTCCCCGGGAATTCTAAAAGTGGAAAATATTGTTTATGGTCCTTGGGTTATTACACTATGGCAAGTTTGGACCCTTGAGTTAAGTTTGGAAAAGTGTCATAATCAGCCCTCAAAGTTTCAAGAATTACAAATTGGTCCTTGTGTGAAATTTCTACTAAACCAACCGGACCCCCATTGTTTTATTTAATCCAAAACACAAACAAACCAAACTAATCCTACCAAAAGCCTACTCCATCCCCAAAACAAATACCCCAGGCCCACTTCATAGCCCAATCCACACCCTCCACCGTTTTAAATAATACTCCTCCACCTCTTTGACCTCAGTCAACCCCCACCATCTCTACACCCCCACTCATCACCTGCTACCAGCCAAACAACCCCATCATCACCCCTACTCTTTCACCACCTGCACACTCAACCCACCCCTTGGTACTCCAAACCAAAAACTAACATCCAAAAACTTCCCCCTGGCCTCAATAATCAGGAAAGCAGACAAGAGCTTTTTGGCGCCAAAATGAAGAAACGACCATGATTAAAAGATAGTGATCCAATGGTTGTTTTTAATGCTGGGATATGCTCACTAAGGTCCAAGAAAGCCTAATTGGGCATTATAAAAGAGAAAGAGGGAGTGGAGCAGCTAGAGAGTTTTTTTTAGTTATATTTTTAATGTAATTTCTTTTCAAGCATTGTACTTTTGAACCTCAATCCTATTATCAGTTGTAATTTCTTTTTTAGTATTAATACAAAGTGTTGTTTCAGAATTTCAATTTGTGTTTTGCATTTCCAATCTCATAAAATTATAAATATATATAAAAAAAATAAACAGAAAAAAATAAAAAGAAAGAAGACATGAAGAATGTGCTGAGGAGCAGGTTTAGAACCCCATGGGGGGTGTTAGGAGTGTGTTGTGATTGAATTTGGGACCACTGGTTAAGCAGGACCCTTTGTGAGCATTAATTCTCTTTCATTTTCAATACAAGTTAACTATTCATTAGCTTATTTGATTATTAGTGTGTTTATTGCTTATCTCTTACTGCTTATTTCGTTTTTTTTTTTTTTTTTTTTTATTAATGTTATGCTTGTTTTGTAGCATAGGCAGTACTTGTTTTAGTTGTGAGTTAATATTGTTACACTAGCTTATATATGCTTGTTATGTTCGTTAGGTTGTTCTGTGGATTAGGCTTGAATATCTGCACATCTATCAGTTTGTTTCATCATATTATAAACCTATTGTGTGATGTAATGGATTAAAAATAGTTGTTGCTTCACAAATCTTCAAAACAGGTTTTTATAGGGGTGTTTGGATCAGTGGATTTCATCATTGTGGTCTGTGTTTTAGTGGTTGTTTGTGGTTAGCACATGTCTCATTAAGTCTAATTAGGTCAGTTAATGAGTCAAAATCAGTAGCTAATGGTTAAAAAGTCAAAATCTCATTTATAATCTCAATTTGAGTTAACTGTTAGGATAATTGGTTCCAAGTCTCATAACATTGTTGCATAAGTGTATTTCACAGCTAAATCTAGGTCATTTACAACTTATAACTCCATAAATAGTCGTTAGTAATCATTAGAAAGTCACAAAAGTCAATTTAGCTAGTTCATTGAAAAAGTCAAAAGTGCATACCTCTGGATTTTTGCCAAAATGGCATGATTTTTCATGATTTGTGTGTTGAGAATTGGGGTTTGAAATTTCTTGTGTTTAATCTCTACCAGTTGAACTTGAGATTTCTACATAGTTTGCATTTTTGTGAATTTTTTCTTTGGACTAAAATACCCTTGGAACTGGGCTGCAGGGCAAGACAACTTCCCTGTCTCAGCAGCTCAGTCTCACCACCCCACTTTGGTGGTCCATTGTGGTTAACCCAGTGGGTCCCACACCCCATAAGTTTGTTCTTACAACCCCCTCCTACCAGGGTTGACCTGTTGACCATTATTTTGACCTGTGGACCCCATCTGTATTGACCCCTAAACCTTGTCCCCAAACCTGTGACAGAATCCAATAAGCAACAGCTTATTTGTGAGTTGTTGGCTTATCCCAGCCACTTAAGTGCTTAAAACTTGCTTATTCTAGTCCAACCATCTCAGAGAAACCATTTTTCATCATTGTGGACCCCACATCATCCCATTTGAGCTAAAAATCTTCCACAGTCAACAAAAGTCAACTGTGGGATCAATAAGCACTCCAAGTGCTTATTTCTTGGGTTACAGTAAAAGTGTTTTTGTTAAAAGTTTTTGTTTTTAGTATTTAATCAGTTTGGAAAAAGAAAAAACCAAAAAAATCAACTTTAATATTAGTGATAGCTTCTATTTAATAGGATTTATCATTTTATTTTTTCTTTTTAGCTTATTTATAAGTAATAAATAATTTTTATATTTTTAAAAATTCTATTTTAGGTTAAAGTAATTATAGAAATTTTTCCAGATTTTTATTTTGTCTTTTAGTGGTTTTTATAATTAATTTTAGTTTAATTTAGTTTTAATTAATATTAATTAATTAAATAGCATAATTAGATTTTATAAAGTATAACCTAGTTTTTATAATTTTTATAGCTTGTATTTTAGTTAAAACACTTTTATAAATTTTTCTAGAATTTTTACTGTTCATTTTCTATTTTTTATAATATAATTAGTTTAATTAGAAATTAATAAATAATTAGATTAATAATTAGTTAATTAGTTTAAAAATACATAAAATTAACTTTTTATAATTTTTTAGGATTCCCATGATGGTTAATTAGATTTGTAAAATTTTTCTTAATTTTCTAAGTCTTTTTAGTATTTTTAGTAATTTTAATTAATTAATTAGTTAATAAATAGATAATTAGTAATTAATTAATAATAAATAATTAAATAGTGTAAAAATAGTTTTTATTTTTCTTAAAATTTTCTTTAATTATTAGGATTGTAAAAATATTAATTTTACACTTGTAACCCTTTCCGTTCTTCAGTTGTACTTTTCGTTTCGTTCGTCTGAGTACGTTTTTAATTAAAACGTACATTTTTAGGATTTAGCTCAAATCCTCGTAATCTAAATTCTCGTAATCAATCACGTAGCTTTCCTAAGCTATATTTTTTAATAATTTCCAAATAATTCTGATCATAACCCTTTTCTGTGAATAATCACCCGATCACGAATACGCTAAAGTTACAATTCACACTTCAACGGGACTTAACGACCTGATGATACCTTATATTACCCGGAGCATTGATCTAGGCTATTTGACTTTGTTGACCATTCCTTGTTAAATATAAGTTGGTGGTTTAGCGTCAATCAATTTTTGGCGCCGTTGTCGGGGAAGTGTGCACGTTTCTATAGCGTTATTTGAGATTAGTGTTATCTCACCTCATTCACTGTACAAATACCACCACTTTTGTAAATTTTAAATCAAAATACAAAAAAGTCATTAACACTTTTCCTAAAGTGTTAAAACACCAAAAAAAATTTAAAACAACAAAACAGATCGTAACATTTTCTGATTCGGTTTTCTTTTAAGGTGATTCTTAAAGAGAAACGATTTTGGTAAACGAGACGATACCAAAAATATTTTCCAAAAGTTTTTAAACCCATACACAAAACACAAAAACATCCGTCTTTTCTTGTGAATAATAATAATTACATAAAAACCAACCGTCGCAAACCAAGACAGAACACCTACCAACTGGGGGTGTGGACATAATAAGTTCCCAAACAAAAGATAAAAACTTGCCTTTGTATCCTTGTGAGTGGTGTACCTTTCTTAAAGAAGCCATTCACTCGTGATTATTGGTTTAAGTTCACTGTTGATTTTCCTCGATTTTGTTTTGATTGATTTTTGTTCCTAGTGCATGCGCACTCGTTCTTCTAGGTCTACTAGCCCATTACGAGAGCTTGTACGAAAACCTAGAAGACCTCGCCGACGTTCAGCACCAACAGTCGGATCTGAGATCCGTACTGTTGCCACACCCACTGTCACCATGGCGAAAGACCGTCCCATGTGTGAGCTTCTCCAAGCACCCATCGAGGGTTACGGAGATGCCATTATTGTCCCAGCCATCGTGGCTGATAGTTTTGAGCTCAAAACCGGGTTACTCAATCTTGTAACCTCAAGTCAATTCTACGGTTTTGAGAGGGACGATCCTCATGCTCATATTCGATGGTTCAATAAAATCACATCAACCATCAAGTACAAAAATGTCCTATGTGAAGCAATAAAACTTCTTCTCTTCCCATTCTCCTTGGAGGGACAAGCCCGGATTTGGCTTGAAAAACAACCTCCACGATCTATTGAGACTTGGGAAGATCTTGTCAAAAAGTTTGTGAATGAATTCTTCCCACCTTCCAAGACCACGAGTCTTAAGAACGAAATCACCAAGTTCACTCAAAAATACGATGAATCTTTTGGTGAAGCGTGGGATCGTTTCAAAGAATTACTTAGCAAGTGTCCACATCATGGTTTCTCTGAGTTGATGCAACTCGATACTTTTTACAATGGCGTGAGCCAAGCTGATCAGGATTCTCTCAATGCCTCCGCGGGAGGTAATTTTTTGAGTAGAACTACAAAATAAGCTTTGCAAATCATAGAAAACAAGTCTAAGGTCCGCTCTACACGAAGCAAACCGATTGTTTCCCAAATTAATGCGAGTCCTTCCACTTCATCTTCTGTGAGTCAATCTAGCACGGATGCTAAGATTGACAAGCTCACTGAAGCGATCCAAGCTTTGGTTCTCGCCCAAACAAAGAAAGTTTCATTTCCACAACATCCTCCACCTGCTGAGGTTAAAAAAGTGGAAGTCTGTGTGACTTGTGGTGGGCCGCATGCCTACTACAATTGCACAGCTACTGATGGTACTCCATACGAAGCTCATGCTGTAGCGGGGTCCCAAAATCAAGGAGGCAATCAATATCGCCCTCCTATGGACCCTAGCTATCGTCCTAAACATCATTATCCTGGACCTCCTGGTTTTAATCAAAACCAAAATGTCCAAAACCGTGGCCAAAATCAAAATAGAGCGAACCAAGGTTATCAAAACCAAGGTAACTTCAATCAGGGTCATGGTTTTCACAATCAAAACCAAGGGTTCCAAAATCAAGGTTTCCAACAACAAAATCAAGGAAACTTTAATCGGAACCAAGGTCAGGGTAATTTCAATCCGGGATATTTTCATGGAAACAACAACCCTAATCAGGGTAATTTTCAAAATCAAGGTCCCAATCCGAACAATCGAGCTCCAAATATTCCTAATCCGAATCAAGCCACTGTTCCAACCGGGCCTTCATCTGACGAGTTGTTAAAACAATTCATGAAGTCCCAAGAAGAGTTGAACAAGTTTCTGGTCAGCCAGATTTCTGACATCAAGAAGTCTTTAAATGACCGACCCTCGGGCTCAGGTACTACTTTACCGAGCAACACGATCGCTAACCCGAGGGGCGATGCTAAGGCGATCACAACTCGAAGTGGTGCTTCATATGATGAACCCGTGATTCCTACTACCTCTTCTTCCTCTTCTCCAAAGGTAGTGAATCGTGAACCTGAGGTGACAAAGGACAAGGTGCAAATTCCTAGCCCATGAAGTACAGCACACGTCCAACCTCAGGTTATTCCTGAAACCAGATGTAAGCCTGGAGTTGTCTTTGAACCACCAGAAACTCCAGTGGACAACCCTAAATCCAAAACTTCTATTCCCTATCCATCACGTCTCAATGAACAAAAGCTCCGCGAAAAAGCTAATCACCAAATGGATAAATTTTTCCAAATCTTCCAAGATTTGCATTTTGATATCAGCTTCGCGGATGCTATTCTCTTGATGCCCAAGTTTGCATCGACAATCAAAAATCTGTTGAGTAATAAAGACAAATTATTTGAGATGGCAAGAACTCCTCTGAATGAGAACTGCTCTGCGGTTCTTTTGAAAAAGCTTCCGGAAAAGCTTGGAGATCCCGGGAAATTTCTCATTCCTTGTACTTTCCCGGGTATGGTTGATTGCTTCGCCTTGGCCGATCTAGGTGCTAGCATTAACTTAATGCCATATTCTGTGTGGAAGAAACTCTCTCTTCCCGAACTTACCCCCACGTGCATGACTTTAGAGCTTGTCGATCGTTCGATTTCTCGTCCCACTGGCATTGCCGAGGACGTATTCG
>JARVZY010009748.1:0-23417 GCA_030686995.1 Artemisia argyi
CTAAGCTCATATAAGAAAGGTTTATAAAAGTTTATGTTAAATAGATGGAGAGAGAGAGGAAACTGGTGAGATTGGTTGAGGTGGTAGGCTCGTAGGTGAACTATAAGTTACTTGGAAGGTCAATGTTCAATTCTTGCTTACCTTCTTCAACACGCTTTTTTTTTTTTTTTAATTAATTTTATAAGTTCTCCATCTTTTCATTTGGTTCTTTGCTATGAAATGTCATTTGGTTCTTTGCTATGAAATGGTGGTCTTTCCTTTGCCTATCGTATGTATTGGCTTGGCTTCGCAACGCAAGCAGCATTGTTCGCCACCACCTGAGAAGCAAAAGATTATAGAGCCTAAATATATGCATAGATAGTGGTCTAATGACAAGGCCAACGACGGAAGCTCGGGACAGAGCCGTAGGATGCGAAAGTCTCACGTACGGTTCCCTGAGAAGGGAGTGGCTACCTACTGGAGCTTCGACCAATCACCACCAGTCAATTCGGGGCCACCCTTACTCTACCATTATTATAGGTTTTAATTAATTCTATAAGTTTTCTATCTTTTCATTTAGCATTTATTAAATTTATCAAGTTATTATCTAAAAAAAAATGATAAGTCTATATAATTACTCTCTACTTTTTTATATTTTAAAAAATCCACACATTGTTTTTATACATATTGATTGTATTCGATAAAACTTAGACGGGTTTGACCAAATTAAAGTTAATTTTGACTTTATTAGTCAATACGAATAGTATATTTCGTCTAGATGTGTTTTTATACTTATTTATTGTGTTGAATGAAATTTGGTTTAACTGAAAATCCTTAATGAATTGATTTCTCATTTTTATTGTATATGCTTTGTTATTATATACTCAGTAATAAGAGATAAGTGAAATGGAATTTGATTGTTTTAATATAACTTTAACTTCTTTAAGCTTCTTTACGTTTTCTACTGGAAAGATAACTTTTCTAAACCACCATCCGTTACCATTTTATTTTCATTTAACAATTTGCTCGTTTATTATTTTGACCAAAGGTTATGACTTATGTGCCTGCCATATATTTAGGCTAAGCCCATGTACAAAACTACAAATTATTGTATTTCTTAAAATGGGCTCACAATAGAGATAACATTGTGTAATGTAATGAAATATTTTTGTGACAAATAGAGTAAGTGTGAAAGAAACTCTTGTACCACGACAGTATATAATGAACTCGAAAGATCTTCGGTTCAATTCTCAATATTTATTGTTTGTTGTTTTAATAACTTTTTTCATTTCGTTTTCTTTTTACAAACTGTACTTTTTTTTCTTTTAAAATTAAATGTTTGTCTTTATATTTTAACTTACTCAAAATAACTGTTAGCCTATATGGAGTGGTTGTGACATCCACACCGTGACCCGCTATGCCACGAGTGACCACCAAAACACAAGCCATCCCACACGGTCCAAATGCAAATTAATGGTGACCCGGTCACCGTAGTGAGGTGCAAAATAATGTGGGCCCTTCTTTTTATTTTAATGTTTTTTATTTGTTTTGTGAGTGCGTGTGAGATATTTAGTGAGATATATTTGTATAAATTGGGTATTATAATGAAAGGTGACCAAAACAGGTGAAAGGTGAGAGTATTATAATGAAAGGTGGGGGGAAGGTGACCAAAATGAGTGAAATGTGAAAGGGAGTGAGGGGAAGTGAAAGGAGAGAAAAAGTTGATGTGGATGATGAAAGAGTGGTGACCAGTTGACCACTCCCTTTAGCCTTAAGTATTGTATAGCATATCTATAACAACACATGTCGTGATGTGGGGAAGACTTGGAAGCCAACTTATTTCTGATTTTAATTGTGTCGCTTTAGGTAAAAAGGTTACGTGTACACCAAAAGGCTCATAGAGATCACGTGGTATGAGACGCTCTCAACTTATTCTTAGTTTATTTGTATAATATACATGTACTATATGGCAGTGTCAGACGCACAATTAAAAGTTATGAAGTTCATTTCACTAGTAGAGTAATACTAAACAAAGCTTGTAATAAAAAAACTTACATTATAGAAAAAATCAATATTTCTGTGATATTTTACACTGAGAAAAACCCATGTGGTTCACGAGACCTCTCGAAAAACACCTTGGGTTCTCCCATTTTATATAGTATGATGAGATTTGCTATACAATGCCCAGTGGACAGTGATTAAGATAAATATAAAGGCAATGGTTCACGAGAAGATTAGAAATTCCTTCCTCCAAGAAAATGAGAAATAAAATGAACAATGGCCTAGCGTATCCATTTATACTGGCTACTAATGAGACTTAATCAAGTTTACAACTATCCTAGCTGAGTTTATCGCTTTTTACATGTTATTAAGAAAATAGTGATATTCACACTTGTGTGATTTTTATGATTAAATCATTTTAATTTTCACCTTTTCTAGCATGAGATATAATTATGTTGGTTCATCAAACACAAAATTAAACTTTATCTCAATTCAAGCCAAGATCTACAACATTTAACTTTTGGAAATTACTAAACTTTAATGAATATGGAAAACAATTAGCAAGACTGAGAAAATTTTATTTAAATTTAAACTACGTTTAAATATTTTTCGTCGGAGAAAACTACATCTACAACTACCAATAAAAAGTAAGAAAATTATCTCTTTAACTTAACACTATTTGCATAGGCATTACAAAGTTAATTTGTACAAATACAATTATATACGCTTTTGTATCAAGAAGTGGACATAATCTTTTTTATATAGCTTACATCATGCTTTGACTACTTATACATTAAATTACTTCAAGTATGTAAGCCATCTCTAACAAACAACTGTTAAAAAACAATGGATATTAACATATTTAACATTAAATTACTTCAAATATGTAAGCCATCTCTAACAAACAACTGTTGAAAAAACAATGGATATTAACATATTTGCAAGAGGTAAAGATTAAACAAAAAGACAAATATCCTAAAAAGATTTTTTTTTTTTTTTTTTTTTTGAAAATCTCAAAAAATTTTGAAAAAATTCAACAAAATCAGGTATGTTAGTTCATAAAAAATTGTGAATGAAGTTTTCCTAAAAGTGAATATTTTTGCCAAAATAAATTATGAAAATAAAAAAACAAGAAAAAAAAAAACATTTATGCATTAAATAGTTTTTTGGGCATAAAAAATTCGCTTATTAACCTAACTTCTTTTGACTTTTGTATCAAAATAACATTGTGTATCAAAAATTTCGTGCATCAGAATTCGTTTTTTGTGCATTAAAAAAAATGTGTAAAAACTTTCACAAAAGTTTTATGCACCAACATACCCGATCTTGTGAATGTTTTTGGAATTTTTCAAGAACTTAAAAAAAAAAAAAAAAACCTTTTATCCGGATATTTATCTTTTTTTATTTTGGTAAACAACATTTATTAAACACAAACTTTCTTTTTATATTACAAATTGTATTTAATACACATTAACTAAAATTATAAATTACTCGCACCATGATACGTACTCAAACTTTCTTTATATGCCCACGTTAAACATTAGGACAACCCCTTACTTTTTTTTCTTCATCGATTACCATTTATGCTGACGTGGATCGAAAGATACTAATTCACTTCTTGCGTTAAAGAAAGAAAAAAGAGAATGCAGGCAAAGCGTATTCAAGGAGAAGTAATGAGGTTTAACAAGGAAAAAAGCTTACTAGGCGGCATCACTTTAACACCTGATCCTAACGACATTCTTCACTTAACTGCCACCATCCCTGGCCCTGACTCTTCTCCTTATCACGGTGGAGTCTTTCATATCGACATCACGTTGGCCGGTATACCAATTCTCTTACGTATATTGAGCCCTAGCTAGGTGCATGTGTAGTTTTGTAGGATTAGATGAAGTTATACGGTGAATTGTGATCGTTTTATTAGTGATTAGCTTATAACTCCTTGTAATCTTCATTACAGCTTTATCGGTAGTGAGCTTTAATTTCTTTAAAAGTAATAGCTGTTCTGCAATACTGATAACTGTCGTATATTATACCTAGTAGGAAAAGCGAGCACGCACATGCATTTGATTCTGTGTGCAAGAGCACTTCGTTCATAGCAAGTTGCTTAGTGATAGTGGCTCTAGCATCATGATAGAAGGTTCAAACCCACACCCATCCCTTCAAAGAACTGCTAACATACGTTGTTATTATATATGAAACGAGATGTTTATATATTGCTGGAAACCTGAAAAGCATACTAATACCATATAGTATGCACTAAACATTAGTGTTCAAACTGTGTTATAGAAGAGCTTTACATGTTCCTTTTTTTTATAATCCTGAGTTTGGTCGAAGATTCCAGTTCTGTGGATCACCTTTCATGGCAACTTTTGGCTACTTATCTCAAAATGCACATATATAAATCTAAGGAAACCCTGAGATATGTAAGTGTGTGGGTATTTTCTTGGTTGTATATTGAACATGCAACATTAGGTAATTGGTTGCTTGCTTTTTTCCCATTCTGACCTCATTGGAGCTTGTTAGATGAAAGCATTGTTTGCTTGTTAGTTCAAGTCACTTTGTGTAGGGAACCTTTGTTTTCTGCATGGCACGCTGGTGGATTGCCCCCAAGGCTCATATATATTGAAACATTTATTTGTTTAAGTTGGAGTTGCTAGTTTCTCCTTATCTATGAGGAATACATCAAGCTGTTAAGTTAAGATATGATTCAGATAGAAAACTGCAACACTGTATAATTAGATGATGCTCCTTAGGTCTCTTTCATCTTACACATTGTTGCTCGTGTGTGATTTCAATTGTGTGCCCTATTTTTTGACAATAACTTTAACTGTTTGACTTTTAAAGCAGCTTACTTTTTACAAATCTGATATAAAGCAACATAAATCATTGTTATAATCTTGTATTCCTTCAGTTGTTGTGAACCAATACCTAAAATTGTTCAATTTTTTCTGATGTCTTGCAGATACCTATCCCTGTACGCCTCCTAAGATGAGGTTTACAACAAAAGTTTGGTAAGAAAGACTTTAATCTCAATCCATTTGAACCTCCAGTTTATTAGTTACCACAAAACATACATTCTAAGATGTAAACGTCTTTTAATTTCAAGGCATCCAAATATCAGTAGCGAAACAGGAGCTATTTGTCTGGATATACTAAACAACATCTGGACTCCCTGCATGAGACTAATTTCTGTTCTGATTTCTTTACAAGCTCTGTTGCAATTCCCAGAACCCAATGATCCACTAGATGATGTCGTTGCAGAACAGGTTCGACATTTGCTTCCTCACACTTGTGTTTTCCTTTTGCCTTATTTTTCATTTGACAGTAGTGTTTTCCTTTTGCCTTATTTTTCATCTGACAGTAATTACTCTTTTCCCCCTGCAGTATCTTACCGATCATGCTACATTTACTGCTATAGCTATGTGTTGGACAGAGGACTTTGCCATGTTTTCATCGCCCGAGTATAATAGGAAGGTATGCTTATAGCACGTTTAAAGAATGAATAAAAATAGGAAAATATTATCATGTAACAATAAGAGTTGTTGGTTGCAGGTGCAGAAGCTTATTGAGATGGGATTTCCTGAACCATTGGTGAAAAAGACATTGGAAGCTGTAGGTGGTCATGTAAATGTGGCTCTAGAAAAGCTGTGTTCATATTAGAAGTACTGTCTACCTGTTGCTATTACATATATGCAGTTTTTGTATAGACGAATCTTTGATTTGTATATCTCATGATTGGAACAGATACAGTTGACGGACAAATGAACTGTAACTTTAGTATTGAACCAATTGATCTTTAATATCCTTAAATCTGGATATTAAAGTCATGCTTATTGTTGGATTTATTTTTTTAACTGGTTGAATTAGGGCTCTAATCGTATGTTCAGTGTATGAATATCTGATTGTTGTTACAGTAGGCAAAAAGCATTCTTAATCACATTGTATAGTCCAACTCACGCGAGTCAATCCTATCAACTCAGCATATATCTTGAACACCAGATAAATGCAAGTTAGACACATGATCAAAAGTAACTTATGTGCATACTTACAAAACAAAATTAGAAGATTAAGAAAAATTACAAAAATGTTCCTGATAAAAGGCTGTTGCTTTCCTTGGATGATGAGTTATACATATGCGGTTTAAAATTTTACATTATATCAGTATTCTATAATTCAGAAATACAGGAATTTACAGTTTTGACGTTTCATCTTATATATAGTAAAACAAAAAGATTTCTGCACAGTTGCCGCAGTAACTATGTCGTAGAGGCAAGATGAGCTTTATAACTTGTTACACCTGATGTTACACTTGAGCTGCATCAATTGAACAGAAAGCTGAATTAAAAGTACACCATTAGTGAAAAACCTTCAATTGTCAATTTTCTATTTTCAACAAAAGACAGACAGTATCTTTTGTGTTTGATACTTTTATCAGAAGAGAGTTTACAAAAATTACTAGCAGCAGAACAAAGTGGTTGGCCGACCTCCGAGACTGGGAGATCAGCGTCTCTGCACAACCTTATAAAGCAATGATAAACATGTGCGTCGGCGAGCACACACACGCAGAACATACAAATAAATAGAAATTGGGCATACCTAAGATTCAACAAGATCATTAGTTGTTTTTTAAGGTGATTGGTGACAGAGGAGGTGACACCATGCTCTTATCTGTCCTTAAATCCCAAGTTTGCGTTTGTTTAGCCACTGTTGCATCTCCAGAGGGTACCGGAAGTGTATATGCAGCATCAGACACCGGCAATTTATTTGTGTCAACAAGATCTGGCTCATGTTTGAATGTAACTAAGGGGGCTGAGAAGCCAACTTTTGTAGATTTCTTGGAAGCCATTTTTGGAGGAGGCCGCGGGAGTTCATGTAGTTCGCTAATTTTAGGTACAGAAACACTAGCACTTAATGACAATGGCTGAGTCAATGTAGTGCGTGAAACAGAGCCAGAAACAGGTGGATGGCGCACTGTTGAACCAATAGGACCACTGGCATATAATGGCTGCTTTGACTGCGGCTCACCAGCCAATGGACCCGAAAAAGCATATCTTTTGATTTTCTTGGCACTAGAAGTGGAACGTGGATCAATTGGCAGTGGGGACCGCACCACTACTTGAGGAGCCGGTAGTGGAGTGGGTTTACTCGAAACTACTGGTTCCGAGATTTTTTCAAATGGTAATGAATGCCACATATTAGTAGTTGGTGGCTTTGGTTTAGGTTGAGGTTTTTGAGTTTCTATTCTTGAAGTAACTGAACTTTTCTCAAGTGGTGTTGGGAGAACATACGTATTCAGTCTTCGTGTAGATGATTGCCGCATCTGGCGATACCTTTCATGCGGGTCAAGAGTACTCTCGAGCATAATTGGAGCGGATTTGCTTCCCGTTTTATCAAAGGTAGCCGAGTTCCATATAGGCTTTCCATTTATATTTACCTGTGTTATAAGATGACAACATTTCATTCCAAAAGAAAAAAAACATCTCAGTGGAAAAACTATAGGTTTGCTAGAACACTTAGTTTCTTTACCTCTGCTGCATTCACTGGAGCAACTGAAGGAAATGTGACGTCTTCATCTTCCAACTGCAGAAACAAAAGAAAAACGAAAAGAGTGTTTATCCAATTCCAAAAATCAGTTCTTAACTCTAGTCTCTCTTGAACTTCACAATTAATTGTGCCTACAACAAACGTATACAGCTTTTTTTAGTCAGTAATAGGAAATAAAATTCTTACCTCCATTGGGTTTCCGGAGGTAGACACTTCGTTCTTCGTAACATTCGTGTGGAACTCATTATTCAATTCACCCTCTTTGGGTGTGTCGGAGTAAGCATCACTGTCGTCTTCGTCATCTTCATCATCACTAAGAGTAATAGAATCTCTATCGTCATCTTCAAGCCCGCTAAAAAGGTAATCAATATGTTGCTGTTCAGTGGTCAGTTTAACGTGCGGCTCAATTGTTTCCAGAGATTTGAGGGCCTTCCTGAAGAAAGACATCTGTTTTCTAAAATGTAAGAAGATGTCACCAATAGAAAGTATATATATATATATATATATATATATATATATATATATATATATATATATATATATATATATATATATATATATATATATATATATATATATATATATTAATGAGCGGTAGAGATGAAACCTGAGCAGCATAGTGCCGAGCTGCTTGCGTCAGAAGACTACGAGACTGTCCTCTTTTTAGAGACTTCATGCGGAAAATAAATAAGGTTGCTTGCTCATCAAATTCATCCCGGGCTACTTGCAATTGGCGAGAAGAAACATGTTCTCCTTTACTGCCTTTCATCCTTCCCTTGTCGTATTGCTCTTTCATTGTTTCATATATCATCCTAAAGATACATATATAAGGTGTAAATTTGTATCAGTAACCAACAAAGACGAGTGAGGAACCATAAAAAGTAAATGATCATTTCAGACCTTTTATCATCACAGTCCTTTTTCATGTCCTGCAGAAGGGTAGAGAAGAAATTAAAACTAAACTAAAAAAACCAATAAAAAGCAAAGTCATAAGATGAGAAACGACATACCTCAACTATCCGCAGTTCATTAAGAAGAGATTCTGAAGGATTGGTGATTGTCTGAGAAATGTGTGAACGCTGAAAGAGTAATTTGAGATGGTCATGAAAAACTTATAAAAACCAAAAAGTAGCAAAATGCTTCACATGTATAGTATAACAACTTACATAATTATCGACCAGCTTCTGGATCTCAAGCTGTGCCTTTCCCAGCATCAGCAATACTCTGCCTGCAATATCATTGTCCACATGAGAAAAATGGAGCTGAAGAATAAGGGGGTGTTTGTCTAAGCAGCTTATGGCTTATAAATGATAAGCTCATAAGCCCTTAATTAGTGATTTGGTTAGCTTTTAAATGTTAGTGAGGTAAAATTACAAAAAAGTGCATCAACATCTAAAGTTTGACAAATTGAGCTTACATAATGGTTATCTAAGGGTATAAAAGTCTTTTTTTATAACATCCTTACATAAGCCCACGCCTCCTCAAATAAGCCACAAAATTGAGCTTATCAAAATCCCCTCATATAAGCTCGTAAGCCCAACCATATAAGCTTAACGAAACACACAATTGTGCTTATTTTAGTTAAATATAAGCTAGTAAGCTTATAAGCCCCCTAAATAAGCCTAAACAAACACTCACTAAATATAATAACTATTATTTAAAAGGAAGTTTGACAAATAACTACACTGAAAATAGAAACATCATCAGCTTTACTCACCGCTGTCTTCATCATCAGTTAGTGCTGTTTTCTCAAGAAGACAATCACCCATTTCCTGTAACGACTCCGAGAATTCTGCAAGAAATACTCAGAATTAGCAAAATGAAAGACAATGACAAGAGTTTGCAGGAAGCCGGGGTTGCATAAAAAACATCATGCTTTTAAGAACTTATTAAGAAAGATGTGTATTCTTATATAACAGATAGAAGAAACAAATAGCATCGTATTAAAATTTCGTGGCTCTAGTGGCAATTAAGGTATTAGGTATGTGTGCAGAGAATTAATGTAAACGATGTCACAGTGCCACCTGCTTCATCCTAGAATTAAAAAGACGATTATAAATCTGGGAGAAGTACGTTGTATCAAGTGAAAATATCCAAAATTTCACAACAACGATGACAAGGGAGAACGCTGACCGAGGCTAGTGTATCATTAACTGTAGTGATCCTAAGTAGTTTGCTAGGTACACATCTTGGGGGGTGGGCAGGGAAAGGGTCACAAGATACCCAGGTTAGCAGGGCCGGAACCAGGACACAATTTGAGCAGGTGCATTTACCAAAAATTATACAATACGAGAAACACAATTTTTTTTTTAGGAAAAATCGAAAAAAAAAAAAAAAAAAAAAAAAAAAAAAAAAAAAAAAAAAAAAAACACACACACACACACACTAGGCTGCAAAATTTCCTCGAGTAAATTATTACCATAAGCATTGTTGGTGGTGCTAGCAGCAGCAGAAAGTAAACTGTCATAACAATCTCTCATATCTTGCATATCCTGCCCAAAAAAAAACAAAGTCAAACATATCAGACTATAAACAAACACAGAATTATAAGATCTTAAAATCAGTCAATAACTATATGAAAAGAAAAAATAATAAACCTGAGAAGCTAGAGAGAGTTCATCTAATTGAACAAAGGAGCGTTGAAGATCACGACGGTGTCGTTTATGTAATCCACGCACTTTTCTAAACGGACTCTTCATCATTCGATTATTTATTTTTTTTAGAAAGAAATTTGAATTAAGAAATTATGATTTAGATTTGAATGAGGATGAGGAGGGTGTAAAATAATTGGTTAAGGAGGATGAGGAGGTTTAGATCGTTGATCTTCGTTTCGTCGTGCAGAAAGGGGAAGACCGCTTCACTTGTCACACATCAATCAATACTTCTCCTCTTCTTTTTATTTTTTTATTTTTTTAATTGTATTATACTATCTCTAATTGGTTGCTTTCATACGAAAATAAACGGTAATTTACATTTATACATGGCCGTTCTGTGTTTCTTTTGACCGGTCTCTTTTCTTTCATCACTGTTAGACTTTCATATTAGGGCGATGATTTTCCAAACTAGTGTACTACTCGATTCATCAAGTTAACTACTCCGTACTAATCAGCTGTTGGATAAAAATCAAAAGCTTAGATTAAATCAAAGTAATTAGTATCTTTAAATCTAAGCATTTAATTATGCAACTTGATCGATCAATCAAGTAGTAAACTACTATTTATTTATTTATTTTTTTTTTTAAACATAGATTTCATTTCACGCCTCACAGATGGAGGAAATTTGAACACAACAAGTTAAATTGAACATAACAAGTTAAGCCAAAACAAAACATACACCAAAATAGTTATGACCACCTACAGCAACACCATTCAAGGGTGGGGGAATCACCAAAGTGAGTTTTTGGTAGACATAACCATATGAAGGTGTAGCTTGACAAAAATACATAAAGTACATAAAGCATACAAAGAAGATAAAACTAAGCATCCATAAAGGAGTCAGACCTAAACCTAACAGATCTAAAGCCAAAACCTAAGTAAGCATCAAGCCATCGATGGCGGACCGCAACAGATCTGAGCAGAGGAGTCCGGGAGACAGCGGCAGCAGCATCGAACGGCGAGTGAACGGCGGCAGTGGGTGGTGACAAATCTGTGGGTAAGGATTTTTATTGAAAGAAGGTAAAAGCGAAAAAGAGATCCGGACGGCCCGCCGAAACCGACCGCCGAAATTATTTAGAAAGGGTGGAGTTCGGTTTGATGTTATTTAGAGAGAGGTAGGAGATATATTTTTTGAGAGAGAGAGAGAGAGAGAGAGTTAATAGAGAGAATCCAATTACATATTTTTTCAACAAATTTTATTAAAAAGATAAATTAAACTTTTATACTCCGAACTAACTAAAAACATCATACAGTAAAACACTTAAATTAAAAATTATGTCATCAAGTTATATATCTTTTTTATTTGCACACTCAAATATACAAGCAGTTAATGCATATAAGTTTTGCATGCATGAATTTATGTCTCAACTTTTTATTGTATGTACTAAAATATGCATTTTGTGTGTACTTAAATCACCAAGCTTTTTAAATGGCACTACACATTTTACAAGTTAAATGACGTAAGATAAAAGAGGGAAAAAAAAAAAGGAATCGTAACTGATTAAGTAAAGACATTATTATTTATTTATTGTAGTTTTGTGTAATTTGTTTTGTTCCTGAAATGAACGTGCAAGATGCACCTAATTTTGGTTGGATTACGGTAAGAGCATAGTTGTTATCATAATTGATTATTGGTCGTGGGATTAGGTGTAGTCAAAAGTCAAAAATATCTTTTCAGGTAGGTCCTTGACTTCGACAATTACTAATTTACTAAGGAGTATCATCTAGGTTACAAGGATCTTCTCTTTTTACAAGTTGTATTTCCGGATTTTTTCGCTTTCTTAATTTTTATAATTTTATTTATTTTAAAAAGCTATAAACTTAAAAGTATGAAATAGTAAATATAAAGTTTAATAAGTCAAAAGTATTAAATTGACAAAAAAAATATGGAGAAGAAACTGATGAAAAACTGTGTTATACTGTAAACTGAAGGAAAAAAAAATATCTTTTGTACTTTTACCCTTTTTCTGGTTGACTAGGTGATACATATAACAAATCCCATCATCGATATTTAACTACGCTACTGACGTCAATCATTAAACTAAGGAGACAATTTGTCTTATACTCCGTAATACTTACTGAGTGAGCTTAAACTTTTATTTTATTTGAATAAAAAGATTCGCAATAACCTCTCTATTTTGAATAAGTAGCTAATTTAAATATCTTCTCACACCGCTTAATTTAAGAAACACCCCTTAAATATAATAAGAGACGATGACTCGGTTGATCGGCCTTAATCGATGCATCACCCTTACTACTGTCGTTCGCCACTGACATGTTTAGAAAAATGAAGAAGAAGGTCGCCTAGCCGACAGATTCGTTTACACACAAAAAACAAGCCCGACGGTACCAATTATTAATGAAATTTTAGTTTTATTGTTAAAAAAAATTAAAAAAAAAAAAAAAAAAAAAAAAAAAAAAAAAAAAAAAAAACGAACGAAGATGCCGATCTCCTTATTGCACCAAGTTCATAATAAAATAGTACATAAAAGAAAAAGTTAAGCTAAGGTAGCAGTGGAGATGCTGGTCTTTTGTCACAAGAGTCCTTATTATAAGTCTTATTTGCAAGTTTCTTATTCACTTTAATCACCGGTGATTCACTCGAACCCTGTCATATTGTGTATGGCAACGAGTCTTTTGAACGTGTTTACCATTTGACGTTTAAGATATATAATATTGTTTAGCAACAAGTATTTTAGGGGGTGTTTCTTTTTTTCTCTTAATTAAGAGATAGAATTTAATATTATTACTTTTTAGATGGGCTCATTAAATTCCCTTATTCCCTCAATATACATAAGGCATAAATTATCTATCATCTCTCAATTAAGAGCCTTATATAGTGGTAGAACCCACATGAACCCTTAGCTAAGAAAAAAAAGAAACACACATTTAATTTTAGCAATTTTGTTTAATCGCTACTAAGAGAAACATTTAACATTAACATTTAACTTTACTCCATTTTACACTATATAATTACGAACCGATCTAAAGATAGCTAGCCGTACTAGTTTTTACCAATCAACAGTCAAATTTTTAAAAATAACTTTTGAGTCAGTCCAAAATTACTAGCAAGAGTAAAGGTGTAAAGTTATTAAAAAACGAATAAGTAAATATTTAAATGAAAACAAGCAATATTAGTATCTTTCAAAGACCAACTTGAAACAAAAAAACAAATAAGCTTTATGCTTGTTATAAAAAATAAAAAACACTTATGCATTTTCTTAACTATTTACGGGGCGTGTAAGAAAAATCAATGAAACGTGTTCAAGCTTGGCTACCCCACAAGCTTAAAAATAGTCTCCCACTAACACTCTTTGAATACATCCATTTCCTACACTAATACTTTTACGTAAGCATTACCTTTTTTAGTCATAACATCTTTTTTTTCAACTTTGTTACCTCAAAGAATAATTTAGTTTCCACCCACAGACAAACCACCAAAAAAAGAAATTAAATATATCAAACTTGATAGGCTCTTTGTCAAAATGCAGGTAGTTCGCATCTACATACATATCTCATTGTCATTCACCGAGCCTCTTCGCAAGACATGCCTTTCGTGTGGGTCCGGGCTTCACGGAAACTACTCATGAATTGCATTTTATTATAAGAGATTTTCTAGTCCTTATTCAATATAGAAAAACAGCCTGAACTTTTATCGAAGATAACATCTCTATGTTAGCCGTGTTATAAACCATCGTGCGTACCAAAAGTTGTAATGACCCATTTAAGCATTTGCAGCCGTGGATCTGTAACAGACTCTCTTGGTTGCACGGACAATATCTTCAATCTGCAAGAAGGCAAGATATTCAACAACTAAAATAAGTGAACTTTTTAAAAGCTGCTTAGCAAATTATTATCCACAAAAACTAAAATTGAAATGTAATTTGATAGTTTTAAAACGTGAAGGAAAAAACAATCAGGTACTTATGGTAAGAAACACGACCTGAGGAAAAGCAAGTCTCTCTAGATTAGCAGCATATGGCGTTGGAACATCAGCCCCAGCAATCCTCTCAACTGGTGCATCAAGATAACCGAAGCTGTCCTCGACAACTGTTGCACTACACAAAACAAAGACAAAAGGAGATTTTAGTGAAATAATGTATCATCCATCTGCAATTCGTAAAAACAAACTTTAAAATTAGATGTGCCAATTCTGACCCATTTCCAAGTAAATGGATCAATTGGGTTTTAATATGTCTGCAACGGGTCAAATGGGGAAAACATAATACTCCGTAACCTGTTTAACAGGCAATCCAGAGGTTATTAAAGTTTAGAATTTTTTCTAACACTATATTATAAAAACTAGTATATTTCATTAGACTTAACTATTTATTTATTTACAAAACGAAATAAACAAATTAATAAGTGTTGGAATCCTTCAACTCATCCAAATTATCTGTTTTGACCCGTTTACCTAACCCGGCTGACTAGCCATTTTGCCACTTCTAGCTACTGTAGTGACAATAATGGATGTGGTGCTTAACTAAGGGTCAAAAAGAGGTGAATGAGAAAGTTACCAAATTTCAGCACCAACTCCATGTTGACGAAACCCTTCCTCGACAGTAACCAACCTGTTGGTTTTCCTTACTGAAGCATTGATTGTGTCTCTATCAAGTGGCCTGATGGACCGTAGGTTAATCACCTATAAAACAAGGTTTCAATATCACCACCTTTGAATCCGAGATCTTTCATTTGGACAATGAGAAAAGGTAAAAAAAAAAAAAAAAATAGGTGTTGGCGATTATGGCCATGTTGAACTTACCTCGGCATTTATTCCCTCCTTTTCAAGTATTTCAGCAGCCTAAACAGTCACAAAACATCATTACATCAGATTCACTAAAATGGTGGATTTCTATGATCAGATTCTATTGAAGGTGGTTTCAGAATCCCAATAACCAGGACTATTGCATATACTGAGACCAGGCTAGTTTTTACATTTTAGAAAATCAAAAAGTTAGTTCTTTGAATTACAAGTTACTTGGCAATATGAACCATCTAGAAAATCTCTCCATTTTTGGTCGGTTCAAAACTCAAATTTGTTGGATTAGTTGGGACTTAATGTGCATATGACTCGGAAACTAGTATGAGAGAAAACTAACCTAAGGTTATATACCCAAATACATGTAATACACTTTTTAGGAGAATTTATACCTTTAGAGCAAAGCTAACCATCTTTGAGTAAGCCGTGATTGTAACATCTTTCCCTTCTCTTTCAACCTGACAACGATAAGCAAAAGTAATGTCATTGCAATACTGAATAGGTTGGTGGAGAATTTAAATATTCTATTAGCTCAAAAAGTCACCTTGGCTTTTCCTATGGGAAGGCAGAAGTTCGAATCAAGGACTTCATCAGAAACCGGGAATGACTCACCATACCTAAGCCACATGCATCCCAAAATGTGAATTATTACAGAATAGGAAGTAAAAATGATAATTAACTATTGAAATTTAACTCACAGCAACTCATTTTCAAGGAAAACAACAGGGTCAGGGTCTCTGATTGCAGCTTTTAGAAGTCCACGAGCATCTTCAGCCGAGTAAGGTACAAGCACTTTCAAACCAGGAACTGTAGCGTACCATGCAGCAAAACACTGCATTTAAATGAAGCATTTGGGAGGTAAGTCAGTAAGTGTTACATGTCTACATAATGTGATGTATGGCAACTAACACAAATAAGAGTATAAAAATCTTACTTGGGAATGTTGGGCACCAACACCAGCAGCAGCACCATTCGGACCCCTAAAAACAATGGGCACGTTAATCTGGCCAGCAGACATGTAGTTCGACTTTGCTGCAGAATTGATAATATGATCAATTCCCTGCAAAAGAACAGCAAAATTTTGAAAAACTGATCAGATTCCTTTGCCTTTGACTTAAAAAACAAATGAAATCTGAAATCTGTACAAAGTCAAGAATTAACTATAACTGGAAAACAAACTTCAGAAAGAGAAAATAGATGAAACACATATTTGTAGATGAACTAATTATGCTTCAAAATAAAACATAGAGAGTAAAGAAGAAGTAAGTAGTGACTAGTGAGATGTACACATACACATACACATTGAGAAGTAAAAACGGAAAGTAAGAACTACATTTACATAAGAACACACAAAGTTAGATATGAACAAGACGCACACTTGCTCACACACACAGACACACATAAGCATACTCTAGTCAAACATTTATTGACAATTGGAAGGGTACAGGCAAGCTGTATCTTCCAGTGCAATTTCATATATATCAAGCTTCATAACATGCAGAGCTAGGAGTTTATTTATTTCCTATTCTCGTTCTCGCCAAATCCCTGATCTAAGTTACTTTTTTGGTTATCACTTAAGATTGGGTCTAGCCCAAGTGGTCATCTAAAACTTGTTTGAGATACACAAGAGCTTGGGATTCACAGTTTCTTCATGTTTGGCTTTAGACAAACTTTCTGTTAATGGACATCTTAGAACATGATACGGAGTACAATTACAAAATAAGGGCACTAACCTGTAGGGCAAAGTTGAAGGTCATGAACTCTATGACAGGCCTCAGACCATGATACGCAGCACCAACACCAATCCCAGTAAAGCCAGACTGATTATATAAGCAAGTATGTTTTAGAGTCTATATTCTGCTAAACCGAAGCTAACATACTGATCATTGATCAAAACATGGACGAACTAACCTCTGTGATCGGAGTGTCAACAACTCTCTCGGGCCCATACTTGTCCAACAATCCTTTAGTAATCTATCCAAGTGATAACGAATCCAACATTACAAAACCAATAACACACAAAAGCATATCTAATTAGTTCATCAAACTCAATAATCTTAGACCCTAACCTTATACGCACCCTGGTATTCTCCAACCTGCACACCCGAACATAGATGAAAGTTAAATGAAAAACATATCAGGCAACAACGACATACACGATACTAATTACCTCTTCACCCATGACAAAAACACTAGAATCAGCAGCCATTTCCTCATTAAGAGCCGAGTTCAGAGCATCTCTCACTGTCATCTGTAACAAGAATAAACAAAGTCGGCCATAAGCACATGTCAAACAATGGTTTAGTCAAACATCTCACATGATAATGCGTTTAGTATTGCCTGTTTGGTTGCAGAAGAGTAATGCCTCATAGTAGACGCTAAAGGACATAACCTCTGCGTGTAATCCCCAATTACCTAAAATATCACATATAATCAAGTCGTTAAAACTTATCCAACACTTTTTGATGATAAACGAAAACCAAAGCATAACTATACCGGAGCTGATAACCCTCTCAACCCGACTTTTTGCCTTAAAAGCCCCAACATATTTTCTTCCTTAACGTCACAAACCTTCATAAAACATCATACAACAAACTTTATGATCAAAATTCCTACAAACAAACAAATAAAATAAACAAAATTTACAACGGCGAGCATTATTTATTTCTCTCAACCAACTTTATGTACTACAACTATTAATACATACAACTAGAGGGGGCTCAAGAGGGTGTGCAAGTGGTGCCGTCGCACCAGGACTCCACTTAAAAGGGGGCCCCACATTTTTCTTAGTCTTATATATAAATACGTTATATATTAAACATATATGAGTCATATAATTCAAGTTTACATGCAGTAGTGTAAAGGGCCTCCTTGTTGTTATTGCGGCCACCAAAAACCACAAGAAGGAATGCATGGCTGCATACTACTTACTTTTTGTCGAAAGTTTGTCATGGGACAAAAACCATAAAATAAATCTTACAACAAATTCTATGATCCAAAAAAAAAAAAAAAAAAAAAAAAAAGGTACACAGATAGAGCTACAAATTCATGATCACGTATTTTAAGCAAGGACTAATTAATATGAGATCTGATATACAAAAACCTGATAATAACATGTGAACAATGAAATTATATACGTAGATATAATAAAAAAAAAAAAAAAAAAAAAAATGGTTGATGAATAAAGAAACTATGGATACCTGATGTTTTCCGGGACACAGACGTACGATGTATGAAATGTGAGGCAAAAGGTGACGAGTGTAGTGTTATCTGACGGTGAGATTATTTGATTCGTGTTTTTGTTTGTTACCTTTATAGTGTGAGAATATATATGTACTTTTGGTTGGTTTATTTATTTTATTTTATTGGGTTGTGCAATGTGGCAAGTGGCAACTAGCTAGCGATGTCGATAAAAGTTTCTTTATTCGAAATGAATGAGCGACCAACAGGCCCATATATTTCATTTTGGATTTTGGATTCCAACTACCAAAATACTAAAGCAAAGCCCAATCCAGTGATCTTTATTTGTTTACTTTCCAATAATTACTAAAAAATTAGTTGTTAAAAACCTTGAAGTCTGTATCCACTATTTTTTTTTAAAACAAGATAATGTTATTGTTATTTATAAATATTATTATCGTTATATATTAAATCAACGTATATGCATGAAACTATAAATAACAAAATAAAAACACAAGTTACTGTGATATATAAATGAATAAACGAGATGGTATATATACGAACAACTTATGTATTTCTCAAGATTGAGTAAGGATTCCTCGAAAAATATTTTTTTACCACATTTAATAACAACTCACGTTATTCCTCTTAATAACTTTAACTCGCATAAAACACGGTTTATTAAGATAAATTAAATTAATTTAAATACTAAAAACCCATGTAGCACGAGACTATAACATATATATACACAAATATTTAGTTTTTACTTAAAACCTCATTATAACACTTTGACTCGTAGTTACAATGATATTTCTTTTATGCTCGTTAAGTTCATTTTAGCAGTTTTCTCGGATGTCTAAAAGTCCAACTCTATATAAAATTAGTGATCGTCGCTGATTGAGTTGGCTAAAAATATTTAAATTGGGCTTTGATGGTGCAGTAGTGAAGTTAGATATTGGTCAGCCGTCAGTAGGATCCAAAAAAATATGGGTCTCTAGGATGCTCGACAACTTCGAATAAACTTTCGTTATCGTTAGTTGCCACATTGCACAACCCAAAGATAAAATATAAGAGTATACAGTATATATTAGGTAACAAACAAAAACACGATTCAAATAATCTCACCGACAGATAATATTTACACTCGTCACCTTCTGCCTCGCACTTCATACATCGTACGTCCGTGTACCGGAAAAGATATCGATCCTTTTCCTTTATTCATCAACGAAATGATTTTATTATATTTACGTGTTGATATATCATATCATATAATTTTCACTGTTTACATGTTCTAACGTTTTTTTATTCTTCTAGTGTAAATTTGCTAATAAGCTTTGGATTGATATCTTTTCCTTGTGTGACCACGTATATGACCGAAAGGCCCAATGACCGAAAGGCTAGTTAACTGAATGGGTCGTTGACCTGACACCATGTTTGGCATTTAGCCTGAGGATAGCTTGTCTTATTATCTCCTGGATGACAGGCGCAGTGTCATAGATAATGGAAGAGACAGCGGTAGTGACAATGTCAGAGATAGCGACTTGGACAGCGACCAAGTATAGCTAGCTAGTAATATAAATACACACACAGTAACTCAGATCAAGGTAGCATTTACTGCACTCTCACTTACATTTATTACTTATACATTTCGGTAAACCCATACTTACTCTCACGCCGGAGCTTTGTCATGAGGTCACACCCGGGGTGAGGCTAACACGTTTGTTACATCATATAGGTATCCGAAGGGCTTGACGACTACAAGACCGAATGATATTTGAAGGATCTTGCACCTTCACGAAGAATTGCTTCAACATTGTGCAGTATTAGTCCGTGTGAAATCCGCATACCTCTTGATTTAACTCTTGTTCTTGGCTCCATGGCCCCGTAATATATCCTTAAAATTGTGTATAGATGTTGTGTTCCGCACAACATGCTGGTGGTTATGGAGAGCTAGAAACATGATTAATTTCTCATTTTGGATGGCCTTTTTATGCTCCACATGGTGAAAGTTTGGTCATTTCATTGGGTCTTTGTCCACTCATCAAACTTTAATTCTTTATGGTTTGGTTGGTGTTGCAACCGGAGGTCTTCATTTTCATAAGTTTTGTTTTGGTGTTTTCAGTTTGATGTTTGGTGCTTGAGTGTATTGGGTTGTTTCTTTTGGCCCGTTTGTTTGTATTTTTTTTGTAGCTTTTCGTTGCGCCTAGCTCTTCCCTTGACTTTTCTCAATAAATTTTCGCCAACCAATTTTTTTTTTTTTTTGAGACTTTTTACTTTTAGATTTTAAAAATATTAAGTTTACACAAGTTACAATTCTTATACATTTACTTCATCAAAATTCAAATCAATGCATTCAAAATTTGTAAGGATATGTCAAGAGCAGGTGCGGTACAAGAAAGAAAAGCTTCCATATGGGCTAAACCACAACTTCACCAGGTTAAGGTAAATTGTGATGCATCTTGGATCAAAGAGTCCGGAAAGGTGGGTTTGGGTTTTGTTGCTCGAAATTATAATGGAGAAGTGTTATATTAGGTGCTCGGGGAGAGTGTTCTGCGAGTTCTTTAATGGAAGCCGAATCGAAAGCTATCATGTGGGCTATGAGTCATGCTCGAAGTAGATGTTATACCCGAATGTTGTTTTCGAATCAGACTCTCAGTTCCTAGTTAATGCTCTACGTAGCGGATCTACTCTTTTACAAATTGCCAACATGTTTTCACATATTTTATCTTTTTCTCTAGATTTTAGTACGTGTCAATGGTCGTTTGTTAAAGGGAATGGAATGAAGTTGCTCATAATATAGCTACTTGGGTTGTAGGATGTAATGATGAGGTTATTATTGAGGGTAGAGATCTGAATTGTTCTCTTGTACATGAAAGATGTACCATTATCTTCTATTGAATAAAATTAAATATTTAGATTTATACCATTAAAGTCGTTTAGTTCTATTAATAAACAATTGTTGTAACAATTTAACTCCTCAAATAACATGTACTCGTTATAAAAGTAAACTTATTGTTTAGTAACAAAATAAATGTGCCGAAAAAAAATAAAAAATAAATCGCAATAGTTGTTAACATATATATGCGTTTTGTTGAACAGAAGCAGACAAGCCCAGAGGCTAGCTATGAAACCACGATAAAATTCTATTAGACATATCGTATTGAGTATTGAAAGAAATAAAGCAAATATTATATACTAAATATCTTGACTCAAAAATAACTAATAAGCAAAATCAAAGATGATCAAGTTCTTGCATAGTTATAATATTTTGTAGAATGACAAGATTATTAATAATTGAAAAACAATTTCTTACAAAAAATTATTAATTACATTGCATCTGTCGTCGCAACGTGCAAATGCTCTGCTCATAAAAATAAAGGCCTTTTAAATTTTAAAGAATTTTAAAGTCATGTTAGTTATATGTATAAACTTATAAAAAGTTATATAAGAAAAATACCAAGATTCTTATTTTGACACATGCCAAGATAGAAATTTCTTATTGGGTTAATATAGTTGCTGTAATCATTTTTTAAATGGTAACACAAATCAATTTTCTTTTCGTATTTACAAAATGTGTCTAGTAGTGTTACAAAGACAGATTGACTAACCCAATTAGAGTATCACAAATCAATTTTCTTTTCGTATTTACAAAACTAGGCGAGTACCCGTGCATAGCAACGGAATTCCTAGCGGCAGATAATTAACGATTTATGATATTGTGGTGAGTGTTTTGTGTAGAGTTCAAAATAGAACGTGAACCGATCAGAATGTAATTGCAAACGGTTGTACTACACGATAACTAAAGTATAGAAAAAATTCTTAACATCTATCAAACAACATATAAAAACATTTAATGAAATTGAAAGTAAAACATTACATCAGTTATGAAATAAAAACTAACAACACACGTTACTCTTCGCGTAAAACTTCTTGATAAACGACATTCGAGGTGTAGATTCGTGCTTGACGGAACTCTTTGACTGGATTAACTAATACCTTTGTTGTTCTACGGGAAATCCCTCTAGACAATGCCACATAAAGCTGGCCATGGGAGAAAACAGAGTCAGGCAAATAGACACTCACATTTGGAATTGTTTGGCCTTGAGCTTTATTAATAGTCATCGCAAAGCTATGGCGAATAGGGAATTGTGTTCTCTTTAGTTTGAAAGGGAACATGTCTTCTTCAGATGGAGCAAGAGGAATTCTTGGCAAGAGCACTCTAACTCCAGTGTGTTGCCCGACAGCAATCTCGGCGTTAATGATATTAGGGTCAAAACGTTTACATATCAACCTCGTGTCATTACATAATCCATTATCCGGATCGAGATTCCTTAAACGAATAATGGGGCATCCTATTTTCAAACGCAAGCAATGAGGGGGCAACCCGCAAGCAACGAGATTTTATAGCGACAGATAGTTTATTTATAAAAAAAAGTTTATAGGTTATACGAAAAATAATAAAAGTTTGAAGATTTGGGAATTAAACATAATGTTTTGAAACCCGGTTCGACCCGGGTGGTTCAACTGGTTGAACCGTTCCGGTCGAAAAACGGGTTTGAAGCGTCCCGGGTCAACCCGGTTTGTGTTTTAATTGGTTGTATTTATTTGGTAGATATGTTTTTAATTGGTTGTACAATGTGAATAAATCATTGTACTTTTAAGTAATGGATAATGTTTTGAAATCCGGTTCGACCCGGGTGGTTCAACCGGTTGAACCGTTCCGGTCGAAAAGTAGGTTGATTTAAACCGGGTCAACTTGCTAGGTTGAGTCTAAAACGGGTCAAATTAAACTGGGTCAACCCGTCGGGTTTGAAGCGTCCCGGGTCAACCCTATTTGTCTTTGAATTGGTTGTATTTAAACCGGGTCAACTTGCTAGGTTGGGTCGAAAACGGGTCAAATTAAGCTGGGTCAACCCGCCGGGTTTGAAACGTCCCAGGTCAACCCGATTTGTGTTTAAATTGGTTGTATATAATTTGGTAGATATGCTTTAATTTGGTTGTACAATGTGAATAAATAATTGTACTTTTAATTATTGGGGTGTTTTAATAAGAGTATTAATTACATTTCACTTTCTCTCTCATTTGACTATTGTTGAAAAAACTCAACATTTCACATTGACCATTTTTACATTATATATAGTATAGATGTGTCTATAGTAGTGTTACAAAGACAGATTGACTAACCCAATTAGAGGAGTCGTATTATTGTAACTATCATCATTAAATGTGAGAAGTCTCAAGTCCGTTCCTTCCTACTAGATGTAAATAATTTTGAAGTTGCTACACTAACCTTTTCAGTA